>CAEGAE010077469.1:0-36617 GCA_903067095.1 Girardinus metallicus
AAAGCACAACCCACATATGGAGGCTTTAGTCCTCATGCCGGTAGTCGCAGGTTCAATTCCCGGCCTGGCGACATTTGCCGCATGTTTTCTCCCTCTCTCAATCCCTAATTTCCTGTCAAGCTACTTTCAAATAAAGGCCACTAGAGCCTCAAAAAATCTAAAAAAATAATAATAATAAAAAGTACTAGTTCCGTTGGTAGATTATCTCACTTGTATCAGAGCAACTAGCATTTTTTTTTTATCTTGTTGAAAAGTCGATTGTAAGTTTGTTCTGTCTTATTTGAATCAGAAGCTAGACCAAAAGTTCTTGGAAACATTTTGTGTTTTTACAGTGTATTTTCATGGGAGTTGACCATTTTTTTTCCACTTGAAAACTTTTGAAAGTCAATATTAAGAAAATATTTACTTAAAATGCTACTATATCTTGCTCAAAAGTTGCTTGTAAGTTAGTTTCGTCTTATTTCAAGTGTACTATAATATTTGCAATAGAAAGTAGGTCAAAAATACTTGTTTTTGCAGAGATTAATGTTCAGTTCGACCTCATTTATGGCAACACTGTAACATTTTCTTCCCAGTTTTAGTTTTGTGCACGCGACTCATTGTCATACACTGCAAAAACACAAAATCGAACCAAGTGTTTTTGTCTTGAAATAAGACAAAACTAACTTACAAGGAACTTTTAAGCAAAATATAATAGATTGTTTTAAATAAACAATTCATTAATATTGATGACTGGCAGATTATTTCACCTATATCATGGGAAAAATATCTTGTTATAAGTGAAATTACCTGCCAGTAGAATGAACTCTTTTTTAAAATCAATATTAAGGAATTATTTACGTTGCTGAAAAGTTACTTGTAAGTTAGTTTTGTTTTATTTTAAGTGTATTGAGATATTTGGACTAAAAGGCAGACAGAAAATACTCGTCATGGTTTTGTATTTTTGCAGTGCAGCTTTGGATTTCTGTAGGAGTTTCTGGCTAAATGTTTCAGGTTATCATCCTGCTGCACGTCTTGGATCTTTTTCAGCCTCAAACAGTTTCTTTTTTTTGGGATTGTTCTGCATTTTTCTTCACTTTTGTTCTCATTGCGTCAACATGCAAGCGTAATTTATGACTCTCTTTCAGCAACATCTTTCTTTTTGCCACTTTTCCTTAAAGGCCACATTTGTAGGTTTCACAACAAATCAGTCAAACATTTTGACTGATTTTAGTTTGCTCAAATCACCTGAAATTTCCATTTTCAGGTGATTATAATAACAATCTGTGAGATGCTCAAAGCTTGTTTTAAAATTCTCCTAACTCCTGCTGAGGTCTGCACAGAAAAGCTGTTTCATATGGAGTAGTGGAGGGACACGATTCAAATTTTTAATCAAGTTAATTGCTGGGTCTGTAATTAATTAAGCGAAATTAATCACATTTTAATCCAAAGCTATAATAGAGAAAATAAGCAGCGTTTTCAAATCAAAAACACTTTTTTGCTGATAACATACTGAATAAATAGACATGTATGACAGAGTATTGGAGCCATTAAAAATTAAAAAAATTAAATTACGAGAATAAAGCCATAACACTACAAGAAGAAACTCGTACAAGAAAAAAAGTTAAAATGAGATGAAAATAAATTTGTAATAACATAAAAATAATATGCTATTATGAGGATAAATGCGTAATTTTACCAGAATAAAGTCAGAATATTATGACTTTACTTTTGTAACACTACAACATTATTCTTGTATTATTTTGACTTTATTTTTGCACAAATTTATTCTCATAATTTTATTTTTTTGTTTTCTAGTCTTCCATTGCAATAAACAGCAGATATATTTGTTGTTAATCTGCCATCCAGGTCATTCAACCACCGGATTGATGCAAAGTGATGGTATTCTATGCTTGGATAGTTTAAGTAAAAGGCTAGCTCCTTTTAGCACAACAATACTCTTGCGCGTCTGATTTTTGGTCGTACCAGAAACAAAAAACTTGGGGTCAAAAGTGGAACCTTTAAAAAAGATTCAAAATTTTTTTCTACATGTTAAAATCTATTAAGTTAATCAATCAAAATTGACATGTTAATGTACAGAAAGAGACTCTATTAAGTTAAATCTGAAGCCAATTAACTTCACAGGTTTTTATTTAATGGTAAATGAGTGAAGGAGGGCCACACTTTTCAGATTACTATTATGAAAAAAGTAAAAAAACAGGTTTTATTTTGACAGCTATTCACTTCTTTGTTTTTGTACCATAACATCCCCAATAAAATACAATGAAATTCTAGTTTTAATGTTTTTATTTCAAGCCACCGTGACTTCTCTATTAAAGCGGAAATTGTTTTAGAACAAAGCAAAAAACTATTATTGCTCCAAAACAATAAAAAGCCACTAAAAACCCAAAACCACAGAGAGAAACCCCAAAAGCCTTTTCCCATCATGATTTGTTCCAAACCTTAGCAATTAATGTTATGAAACATAAAGCAATGAGCAGAAAATCAAGCCATAACATGTCATACTCCATAAACTAAGATGATGTAATACACTGAAGAGCAAAAATAAAATGCAACAATCTAATGTTACCAAAGGATATGCTAATTAATCTGTCTAATTAAATGAAATATTTTAATTTAGTGCTTCTATTAGGACAGGGAAAACTGTTTAAGGAGTTATACTCATGTTTTATCTGTTGAGTTCCCCAAAGCTTTTTGATTCCTTTTTGTGGTTTTTGCTTATTTATTTATCTTTTTATGGAGTCATCCTCCTCCCTTATTTGTAATTCTGAGTTTATCCACTATTCTTAGCTGGTCATAAATCTTTATGACCCAGATTCACCGGGTATATAAACACTCTCCTGGAGTCTATGGAGTCCTGAGCTTCTAAATTATGGAAATAGATTTCTTTAAGGGTGCAAGAGAAATCTATAGCTGCTCTTTTTCTTGCATTAATGAGACATGGAGGTCATTTGGATTGTTCCCAGTTCACCGCTGCTGCAATGCACACACCTGTGGACGAGATAAAACCCCACAAAATGACTCCAATTCACAACAAATAAACACAGGTAGCCGTTTCAGGAAGTTATAACTGTGAGACATAAATATAGCTCTTTAGAGGGTGCAAGTTTGAAACGCCGAGAGACTCAGAGACGTCGAGAACGATTCGTGAAACAAATAAAAATAAACACATTCCTAAAATACAGGTTTCTTCTGCTCCAAGCAAGCAGCCAGAACATGCTCCCTGCTGGGCGTTATTTATATTTGGATAAATCTAATTATTCCCGCTTGTTGCTGTAGGGTTGTATCAGAAATGCACTAATGCTCAAGAGCAAGATTTGTGTTTATGTAGGATAAATCTTTCATGGAAACCAGGCATATTGATGTTTTTTTGCACCAGTGATGTAACAAAATAAAAAAAAAAAACTATTTGCCTACCTTATATACTTTGCTCTTTTTGTTTTTAATCCTGAATAAGAGCAAAAACTCTGGATCTGGCTATTGAAATTGTCAAAAATAATTAGGTTATTTTTGAAGTAGATGCCATAACTTTCTAAACTGATGTTATTTGGTAAAACATCTATTCAAATACTGACTAACTAATCAATCGTTTAATTTTTTAAAATGACACCTTCGGATGGACCAAAATATAGAGTCAAGGGGCTAATTGTGTCTGCCTGGTGAGTTTTTGGTTAAAACATGTTTGTTTTTCATTCAGTGGGTAGAAAATCCAGACATTTTACACAAATAAGAGTAGAAATACTTCATAATAAAATTACTCAAGTAAAAGTTAGAAGTAAAAATACTCTAAAAAGTAATTTAAAAAAAAAGTCACTCAAGTAAATAAATAAATGTAACTAATTACTCCCCAACTCAGGCTTTAGTTGTTACAGCTGTTAGAAATTAGCAATCAGACCCCAAATCTGAGCCTGAACCTTCGGTCACATAAATACAGTTACAAAGTTGGCCTTCTATCACCTGAAGAACATTTCCAGGATTATAGGATTAATGTCTCAGTGAGATCTAGAGAAACTCATCCATGTATCCATCTTTAGTAACATTGATTACTGCAACAGTGTCTAAAAACACCAGTCCTCCAGCTGCAGCAGATCCAGAACGCTGCTGCTGGAGTTCTGACTAAAACCAGATCTACACTCCCTGCACTGGCTCCCTGCAGCTCAGAGGATAGACTATAAAATACTGTTAGTTTATAAATCACTGGACGGTTTAGCACCACGATACATTAAAGAGCTGCTGCTGTTGTCATAGCAACCTTCTTGGTCACTCAGGTCGGCAGGGCAGAACCAGAACCAAACACGGAGAAGCAGCATTCAGCTTTTATACGCCACAAATCTGGAACAAACTTCCAGAAAACTGCAAAACAGCCGAAACACTGAGTTCCTTTAGGTCTCGACTAAAACCCCCAGCTGTTTAGATTTGCTTTTTAACCATAATAAATGAAACGTTGACCAACTTATTAGATGTGTATTAACGATGGTATCTGACTAAATGTGATGTTTATTTCTTGTTTCATAATGTTTGAGCTGCCGTGTTGCTGACAGGTGGTAAACACAGAAACTCCACTTGATTACTTTTTACTAAAAAAAATATTGTAATATATTAGCCTGTAGTAAATGCATTAAAATCTCCCCACACTGTGTCTATATATTGTATAAAAATGTCAAAGTATAAAGTAACTATTCTAAGTATTAGACCAGAGGAAACTTAGCAACCCTGAACAGGAGCACTTAGTTTACATACGTTAGATCAACATCAGATTATTTTTCTTCTCTTGCTTTCCTTTGATTTGTTTGTATTTCCTTTTAATTCCTGTAGAGCGATGTGTATTGCCTTGTTGCTGAAAATGCGCTACATAAATAAAATTACCTTTACCTCTTTTTTAGCTGTAGAAAGCAAAATAAACAAATAAAAGTAAAAACATAATATTTTGAACCTGCAATGTGATAAAATAAAGGAATTTGGATCCAGTTTTTTTTTTTTTTAAATCACTAAGTTAGAAACAGACACTAATATTAGGAAAACGTTGCATAAAAACGTTAAGCCTTCTCTTTGCCACAGGGTGAAAACAGGAGTGGGAAAACAACTGATGGCTTCATTTAAACTGAACTCTGCCATTAAAGTCTTCATTATCATTACGTACACATTTAGTTAAGACTCTATTTTGTCAGGCCACATGCTGTGTGTGAAGCCTCTAGTGGGATAGTCAAAACACGCAGTTGGCATGAGTAAAAAATAAAAACTAAATAAACTAGCTGTTATTCTGGTGAGTTAGTACTAATGGCACATTTTATCTGAATGATCTCACAAGCTTGTTTGAATTTACAGCTGCTTTAATAAACTTAAATATACTCATTGGTATAAATTGAATTTATTTGGGGTTTTTAATGCAGTGAAACAGTAAAGAAATGCAACTTCAATGATGCTTAAAAGCAAGAATTGTATTTATTTACAGCTAATTTAGAATTTAGTTATATTCTTCTCAGCAAATTTAGCACCTTTTGTCTATTTTGATAACTCAAATGTCTAAAAACAAAAAGAGAAAGGAGGAGCAAATATAACTAATGCATCAAATACGAAGGAGTTCACTTCCGCTAATACACATAATTTGGTGGTAGTTTAATTACAGAGTGATGCTGACTGTCAAGGCAAAGGTTACATGTTTGCAGTTGAAGTGGAGGATTAAAATCTTTTAGTGTTTTTATAGTTTAAAGGTGGTGAGATTTGATGTTCGTTTAACTCTCAGATGTCTTTACAATATAAAAATGTTAATGAAGCAAAGAGAAATAATTATAAAAATCAAGTGGAAGCCAGGCAAGAACTGTGAAACGAAGATGACTGAAATAACAATAAAAAAAATCAACGAGTAACTTGTTAAAACCCAAAAATTAAAGGTATGAAAATACACTCCAGCTGTTCAGAAGTTAAAACTAAAAACAACCAAGTTCAGTTTCCTACATCAAGAAAAAAACTATTTATTAAAAACCGTAAACTGATACTATTAAGTTTGTTTTCCAGTTGTTAAAAAGACTGAAACAGGAAATAGTTTTTTTTCTTGTATTTTTGTTTTTTTACTCTCTTTCCAGCTTTTGCTTTTCACACAAACGCTCTTGAATGGGAACATAAAATTTTATTTAGCACACTATGTCCAATTCGTTTCCCTGGCAAATTTAATTATCTAATCCATCTGCTAGTGAATAAGTTTAAAAAAAAAAAAATTACCGGCAAGTTTTTGATGGCGTCCACTCGTCACGTAAATATGGCTGACAGCTGAACACGCAGCCCTTTTCTTTAACAAAGGCCTAAAATGAGCAGCTGATGAACAGTCAGTAAGTTCTGATATGATTTCCTCTGTAAAACATAATAATCCCGTCCTGAGTAAATCACCTGCCCGCTCGGCGTTGAAAATGGATTGATTACTGCTTAATGAAAGGTGCCGTGACACTGCCAGTTAGGGATGCTTCTGATTTAACAACATGCACCACCACCGATTTTCGTTTTAAATCTTTTTTGATTACTTCCAAAGTGGTACGGAAATTAGGTGCAGGAGAAAATCGAAACCTATCTGCTTGGTTAGGCGCTCGAACGTTGGTTAGATTTAGCGAGTTAATGCGAACGCCGAGCGTTTGATTAAAATACTCGAGCAAGGGGAAGACACTGAATATGGAAATATGCTAATAAACTCTACCTGCTGTGGATTGCATGATGGGAAAACATGAAGTGATGGCAACAAACAGGAAGAAGAAGTCCTTCAACTTTCACCTAAACTGTGGTTTTGATTAATAATGTTAAGTTAAGCCTTCAGAAAATCCCGCTTTGATGTTTAAGGAAGAAAAAAGTTTTGAATACTCGTAATTAATAAAAGTACACTGCAAAAAACACAAAATATTTTTGTCTAGTTTCTGGCATGAATATCTTTAAATACACTTAAACAAAAGCAACTGTTCAGCACATTATGGGAACTTCTTTTAAGTCAATAATTCCTTAATATTAATAAAAAAGAATAGTACCAAAAGCAGATTACAGCGGGAGTTCAGTTTAGGTTGCTAGGCGACAGGTGCAGTTCCACTCGGGTTGCTAGGTAACGGCCCGGGCTAGGTGAAAGTCAGTGCCTGCTAATTTGTGACACTACATTCAGGAGGTTTTTTCAAACGGCTTATTTTCCAGACACCAGAAAAAAAGAAAAAAAAATTACGTCTTGCTAAAAACCAGCTGAATGTTCTTTTTAAGCGTTGGTGGTTTTAGAACCCAAACCGAAGTACAAAAACGTACAAAATTACACGTTAACACAAACCATCCAGTGAGGATTAATTTGTGTGACGGCTGGTGTCTGCAGAAAAGTTTTATTTCTTTGAAGTCATCTAAAAAAAATAAATGAATAAAAATTCTTTATTCACTTCTGATCCTAACGCAATTTCAGCAGCAGAGGAATCTACGACTTCATGAAAAAACATGAAAGTGCTCCCGGTTGCGTTTCATAAACTTCACAAAGTGCCTACCTGTCAGGTTTTTTTTGTCTGCTGCTCAGTCAGCATCATCGCCTACAGAGGACTGAACACTTGATCTGCATCTCAATGCAGCTGCCATTCGGGCCGAACAGCCCAGCAAATTAAGCCTTTGTGGAATCTGGTTCTGAGGAGAATTTATATTCGAATCGCTCACCTGTGAGTTGAACCTCAGCTGGCAGACGCTGCAGGACGCATGCTTCCTCTTGGCTGTGGGAGGGATGCCGAGGGTGTGATGGAGGACGGCTTTCTGCACCGGGTCCATCTGGAGGACGGACACAGACAGACAGACAGACAGACGGGCCGGCTAATTAAAACGGTGCTAAAGCTGACTTGTAAATCCACCTGACTACGCAGACGCTCGCTGGGCTGTGAAGAGAAAACAGGTTGCCTGGAGCGATCTGGAAAGCTGTGTGTCAATCTTTCACCTCGGTGGGAGAATTCAGGCTTTTTCACAGGACTAAGTGCTTCTTTCAGCCACACGGAGAGTTTTTACTGACCGCAGGGTAATGGCTGCTGGCAAACTCCTTAAGGGGATCGTTCGAATGATTCTCCCTTATTGCCTCTAACTGTGTTTTTCACTACAATAGTCTAGATAGGAAGGGAAAAATGTTTTAGCTATTCATAGCCTCACATTATTATTAAAATTTTTAACACGTTTGTTGAAGTCTTTCAAGAAGAGTTTCTTCTCTGATTTAATGAGGATGATGGGAAAAAAAACTGTCGACAGTATGAAAGCAACGCAACCGTGGTATAGATGTATGAAAACTAGAGATGAAGTTTTGGCTTTTCTCCAGAATTCTGATCTTAATCTTCTGAGATTGAGATCAGAATTTTGAGGGGAAAAAAATTAAGGATTCTGAGATTGAAGTAAGAATTTCAAGAAAGAAAGGCCACAATTCTGAGATTAAATCAACAATTCTGGGGGGGGGAAAAAGTCACAATTGTGGGATTAAAATTAGAATTCAGAGATTAAAGTCAGAATTTTGAGGGAAAAAAAGTCAGATTTATGGGATTAAAAGTCTGAATTCTAAGAAAATGTCATAATTCTGAGGGGAAAAAGTCACAGAATCTTGAATAAGAAGTCACAACTATGAGAATGAAATCATAATTCTGGGTTTAAAGTCACAATTTTGAAAATAAAAATTCTAAATTTGGAGATTAAAATCAGAATCCTGAGAAAAATGTCACAGTTCTGAAAAAAGTATCATAGTTCAGGGATTAAAATCAGAATTTTGAGAAAAAGTCCTAATTCAGAGGGGTAAAAAAAATCTATTCTACAATTAAAGTCAGGATAGTGAGACAAATGCCAGAATCCTGAAAAAAAGTTCTAATCACAAAAAGTCGTAATTCTGACATTAAAAGTCATAATTATGAGAAAAAAGTAATAATTTTGGGATTAAACTCTGAATTGCTTTTCCTCGTTCAGTGGCCCTAATCTTCTTCCGTAGTATTCTTCCCAGCCACTCAGTCTCTTTCTCCACTCCACACAATAAAACTGTTTTGTAGAAAACTTGAGTCTTAATGTTTTTTTAAAGGACTCTGACTTGTGACAAAGCCGGATAAACAAAGGTCACACCACATAATGAAACCGTTTACCCAGCATTATTCAGTGATAAACACGCATTAGTTGTACTTTCAGAATACCTCTGCTTGAGGGAAGAAAGCTCCTTGACAAAAACAAACTTTGCTCATTTATCTTCTCGCCGCTGCTGGCGGCGGGGCGACTAGCAGGCGGCGTGTCGCACCTCGGGTCCAGCCTAACCTCATATCTCACTTTTCCACTCCCCGCTCATTAATCTAGCAAAGCAGAGCACAAACACTCGGCAGATGTTTTATTTTGAAGTGCAGCTCCATGATATGAAGCAGAAGTGATACCAAGCTGTTGCTGCGCAGATAATAAGCTGGATGGACTCATTGTTCACTGACAAAAGAAGAAGAAAAATGTCCGTTGGCAGAACACGCGACACACAAAAGAGCCGCTGCAGTGCAGAAATGACATGCATTTTGAGCTTCCTGCGTCTGTGAAACTCTAATTTGTCTGTTTTCTTTTCGCTTTCTGAAAAGAACAAACAGTTCTGTCTGACTGGGTGAAACCCTCACAGTGGCCTCATGGTGGGAGAAAGCGGAGAGGTGTTGGCACAGCGTGGGAAAATTAATCAATCTTGACAATTGTCCGGCAGAGAGTGGAATGATGTTATCTAGTTTGAAGAAACATCTCAGAGTTTACACTGAACTGAAACCCAAAAAGAACCAGAAGGTAACACTTTATTTGGAAGGTTCTGCACAGAGCTGGTAGTAACTAGTCACAGTTACTCAATTACATTTACCTACTTGCTGAGACATTAGTCCTTTAATCCTGGAAATGTTCTTCAGGTGACAGAAGGCCGACTTTGTAATTGTCTTTATGTGACTCTGAAAGTTAAGACCCAGATTTGGGGCTTGATCTGTAGTTACTAGCTGTAATAAACTAAAGCCAGAGTTGGCAAGTAACTAGTTACATGTACTAAATTACATTTACTTAAGTAACTTTGTTTTGAAAAATTTACTTTTGGAGTATTTTTACTAAGCTGTACTTTGTACTTTCACTTGAGTAATTTTATTATGAAGTATTTCTACTCTTACTTGGTTACTCTCCCCAAAGAATTACTCAAGTAAGAGTAAAAAGGTATTTGCTAAAAAAAAAAAAAAAGAAAATCTACTCAAGTATTGAGTAACTGATCAAAACATTAAACATTTAATATGTAAACATTACATCATCAGGCAGACCAAAATATAAAGTTAAGTAGAAATTTTTGATGTTTTATGGGCCAAAGTTTAAAAAAATTCAAATAACATAATTAGAAAATAACAAAAGCAGGTAAGAAAAAAATCCAAAACAATTGTTTTCAATATAAAGTTTGACAAAAACGGAAGGCTTGTGTCTGGTGAATTTTTAGTCAAAACATTATTGTTTTTCACTCAGTGGGTAGAAAAACAACTTCACTAAGAGCAGCGGCACCGCATAATAAAAACACTGAAGGAAAAGTAAAATCTACAACATAGTAAAAATACTACAAAATGTAAAAAAAATGTCAAACAGTCATTCAAGTAAATGTTAGTAAATGTGAAAAGTCTTCGTGAGTGTTTATTACTGAAGTGTCATTTGGTAAATAATCATATTTTTAATGCAAAGTTACATTAAAAGCTACATTAAAAGTGTGAACTTTGCATTATTTGGCAAATAATGACCAAATAACTTTTAAAGCATCAACATTGCATTAAAAATGTCATTCTTTACCGAATGACACTTCATAACAACCATCATAAACGTTCATAAAGACTTGTTCATGTCTATGACAGGTGAGATGTCAGTCAAATAAAGTGTTACCGTTACGGTACACCGGTACTTTTTCCCAAGTTTATCCTAAAGAAATATCTTTGAAGTTTTAATTGTGAGCAGCAATGCGTAACTAGTAAAGACAGGCGAAGAGACATTTCGGCCAACAGAAAGTAATCAGATGCAGCTGGAAGCGTAAACCTGGAACAGAGAGGCTGAACGCCAGCGTCTGTCTGGAGAGGAAGGGAATGAGGAGCAGCTGGGTGGGCAGGCTTTGGGGTCAGCTGACGCCCGGCTGAGGTCATGTGACTGAGAGCAGCCACGGGTCAGACTAAATCAGACTGGATGGCTCTGGCGACGGAAGAGAAATAAAACAATCTGTTCCTTAGCCTCAATTATTAAAGGCTGCTCAATATTACAAGTCACTGTCAGGGCTGAAAAACATCACAATAAGCGTTTTAAAAATTATTGATTCATTTTTAGTTTTAAATATCTAAAATACTGCTTGACCTTTCCTTTTTTATCCAGTTTCAACTCCACGCTGTTGTTTTTCCAAATTATTTCTAAGCAGTTATGAATCACCTTTAACTGCTGCCGTTACTCAGCAGGTTGTTGCTAGGCAACCAAAGAGTGAGTGAGGTGCTAGGCAACCAAAGAGTGAGAGAGTGAGTTGATTCCACCAACTTTTCTTATCAGCTGATAATGTCTTTTCTCTGCCTAAATCCCCCAGAATGGAAACTATTTCTGTCTAGTTTCCACTGCAAATATCTTATTACACTTGAAATTACAGAAAATTAACTTGCAAGTAACTTTTCAGCAAAATACAGAAGTTTGTTTTATGTAAATAATTCATTAATATTGATGGAAAAATACTGGTTGCACTGGCAGATTAATTATAACATGACATTTTTCCTATTTTATAATGAAATAATCTGCCAATGGATCTAGTATTTTTCATCAATATTAATGAATTATTTACATAAAACAAACTTCTATAGTTTGCTGAAAAGTTAGTTTTGTCTTATTTGAAGTGTACTAAGATATTTACACTAGAAACTAGACAAAAATACTTGGTAGTATTTTGTGTTTTTGCAGTATATGAAGAAAATTAGCAGAAATATATCAAGCAACAACACATTAAAGGAAACATGATAGATCCAGTTCTTCGTTATTTTACGTTTTTCAGCTGTGCAGCTTCAGATTAGAAACTGACTGGAAGATACTTAGTGGCTCCAATTTATTCAGAACATTAGCTGTGGCATTTTTAAAGGAGAGGACAAAAAAAACAAAAACATCTGAATAAAAGTTCGCTGGAAGAAGAAGATTGGAGCAGAGAATGTTGTAATTTTAAATGATTAGACGAAATGTCACGCAAACAGTTGTTGACTGAATACGAACGCCCAGAAAAGCAAGTTTCTTTTTCATTTAAAAGTTTTCTAACCTAAAAAAAAGAACTAAACTTTGACAAAATAAGCTAATAAAAAGATGATTTCTTTCAAAATGTAAGTACTTGCTCTTATCTTAAAGAATAATCTGTTGTGAGTACATCTTTTTTTATGACGTTCTATATAAATCTCACGGTTTTTTTCTTATGTAATATTGTGACTAAACCCAAACTCTATCTTTCTGCTACAATAAATATTCCTGGCTTTGTAATTCAAATCTCGCTACAATAAAATAATAATGAAAAAGTTGCATTGAATTCCTGACAATGCCTTTGGAAGCTACACAAAGTACTCTTAATACACTCATAATCCTTTGCAGTAAACAAAAGCAAGAGATTTAATCTAATTACGTCTCTACAGTAGATAATGCTGATCAACTCTCCCAAGTCAGCAGATGCACAGAGACGATTTTGTGGAGCTATTGTAACCATTAACGCACACAAATTACACCTTTCCAATGACAATCAGAGACAAATGGCGATGCAGCAAAATGGAGAAGTTTTAAATAGTTTCCTGCTTCTCCATATGTGGGCCCAGTGATTAGCAGAAGCTTCCCGCCCCTCAGAAATGTAACATAATTGATGCCAATAAAGCAGAGAGAGAGCAATAAGAAGATAGCAGAGCATTTTCAGGTAACCATTTCCTCAGTTCGTTTTGTAATTAAGGAACGTGAGTTATCTGGAAGTGCTGAGGTCAAACTGAGGGCTTCGACACAGAAAAACCTTCTGACATGTGTGAGGGGAAAACTAAACTGCATTATTTTCAAATTCAATTTTACTTTATAGCTCCAATGGGGAATTAAATAAAGACTTCCACACCAAAAGGTGGCAGATTTAGGAAGATTGATCTGCTATTTTAAACAAACAGGATGTATTAAGCTAAAAGCACCAGCGGATTTATTAAGAAAATATCTTGTGTAAGTTCTGTTTCAAGTTTCCGAAAACCTGCAACTTTTAGGCTGTTTTCACACCCAATAGTCCAGTAGATTCAGTTCGATCAGAGTCCAAAAATGCAACATTTGTTACATTTTCAGCTGCTGCAGTTCACTTTCACACTGCATTTTGTTAAATAACATAAACTGATTTAAAAACCTGTTCCCCTCCTTGCCTGTGGGGGCGCTGCACCAAGAACCACTGAAGGAAACAACACTAAACCATCAGAAGAAGACACTGAACGCAACGTCCTTCTTCACAAAATGTAAAAATAAATGAAGTAGCATCCGATTTTAGTGGTTGTAGGATTTTATTTTATTTTTTTTGTCCATGAGCCATTTCTCCTGCTAGCGCTAGGCTAACATGTGTATTTTGTTTGTATTTACCCAGAATGCCCTGTGCTACAGTTCACTTTTGGAGCGGTCTCTGGTCCATTCATATGTATTCGAACTGCAGCTGGGTTCACTTCAACCAAACTGAGACCGAGGTTTATTAGATGGACCAGAATTCAACTGCACATTCACACCAACACAAACGAACTTTATAGGGAAACGGATCCGACTTTGATTAAAGTGGACTAAAGAAACCTGGTCTGAATGCATCCTTAGAGCCAGATAAAAGCTGCTTCTGCAAAGATGAAAATGTTGCTCCAATCTGCAGATGCACTGCAAAAACACAAAATTTTACCAAGTATTTTTGCTCTAATATCTTAATGCACTTGCAATAAGACAAAGCTGAATTAAAAGTAACTTTTCAGTGAGATATAGGAGCTTGTTTCAAGTAAATAATTCTTTAATATTGATGGTAAAGTTCTAGTTTCACTGGCAGATTAATTAACTTACAAGGGAAAATGTCACGTTGTAAGTGACATAATCTGTCAATAGATACTTTTTTGTCATTATTAAAGAACTATTACTTAAAAAAAGCTGCTATATCTCACTGAAAAGTAACTTGTAAGTTAGTTTTGTTTTATTTCAAATGTATATTTGCACTAGAAGCAGACCAAAATACTTGGAAAGATTTTGCATTTTTGCAGTGAAGGTGACACTATGCAACAGTAAAACTGTCATTGAATCATATGAATTTTACATTTAGGCAGCTTAATGCAGAAAATACACTCTCTATAAATAATCAGCTAATGGACAAAACTGAACAGAAAAGCAGCAAGTCCAAAGAGTCTAAAAACCCAAAGAAAGCCTTTAAAGGACTTCAGAAAACCAGTGGAAAAGATTACAGTCAGGACAAATTAGCATAGAATAACATAATTTGCAAACTCCAAGTTGAGAAGATTCAAACTACTAAATATTTTAGTGAGGTGCATTGCCAGAAAAAGCAGCTTAAAATACGAATTTGTCTTTCAAAAGTTAAGGCGAGCCACTCCCAACCTTTCACCTGGGGATGAACTGAGCTGCACATGAAAACACTGAAATCTCTGCATCTTCTTAACACAGCAGGAGGCTCTGATTTGCTCTGACACACTTTGTTGCTGAAGCGCACAGAAAAAAAACAAACAAAAAAACCTGAAACTGTTGTGCAACAGGCTTCCTATGTGGCGTGAATCTCACCAAAGGAAGAAGACGATGACACACGATGTTGGCCGGCATCGCTGGCCGTGAAAACATTTTTTTTTTTTTTCTCTGCAGCTCGTTGGAAACCTGAGCTAACGCGAGCTGAAAACATCTGGGCGACCAGAGATCAGTGACCTCTTACTAGAAACATGCACTGGGATAGAAATATGTTATTCCTCCTTTCTTCCCAGAGCAGAGGCTGTGAAATAACTCCAGATTGATGAGACCGCAAGTAAAAGCCGAAATCCAGAAAAAACACATAAGATTTTTTTATTGCCTATCTGTGGAGAATCATCAATAATTTCCAATAAAGCTGTAATTTTTTTTCCAGCTCTGCTGCTTTATTAGTAGCTAAGAAGCTCCATTCACACACGTACATTGTTCCATAGGTTTTGAAACAAGGAGTCTGCAGGAAACAGCTGCAATTCTCAGAAGAATAAGCGACATGTTGCATACAACATTGCTGCATCTTCTCTTCTGTTTTTCTCTCTGTCTGGGGACACAAAAGTACTCCAAAGCCGACAATGACACTTCAGAAAAAAGTAATTAAAGTAAGATACAAAGAACGGACAAACCCACTTTTCATGAAAATCATGTGCACTGAAATTTCTAGATTTGAATAAATTCAAATCGGCACAGACATAAGGGCTGTATAATTATATCAATTCTACGTTATTTTTATATTAATTTCAGAATTTTTTTGAGAAATTTTGAGCTTGAAAAGTTGAGAATCTGAGGGGGGGAAAAAAATCAAAATTTGGAGATTAATCTCAGAAAGTTTTGACTTTTGAAATTCAGTTATTTCTAGAAATTTTCTGAAATTAATCTCAAAATTTCAGTTTGTTTCTCACAAATGTTTGGAATTTAGAGCTCAGAAATTTCAATTTTTTTCTAGAAAAATTCTGAGATAAATCTCAAACTTTATTTTTTCTGTCCACATTGGCACTTATACACTGTCATGCCTTTTCAGAAAAATACAGCAGCTAAAATGATGGATCCATATGTTTCTTTGAGCATGTGTCTGAATCTATGAGCATTTGTAAAAGCATTCTTTTTGGGGATTTTTTTGTCTTGGTTTATTGATTTCTTTGAAATAAAGAAAGATTATTCCCCCAAGTTCCACACTCATCAGCCACCCACTGAGCCTCGCCTGGCAGACGCTGAAGCGCTGAGGGCGCATATCTACTCTACACACATCAGTCCAAAACACACACACACACACATCAAGCGAATGCCCACACTGAAAGCCTGCAGCGGTGCACAGAGCACGTTCTCATTATATGCCTTAAATTCAGTGTCATCTTTCAAATCACTTCCTAGAGCTCTAATATGCAATTTTTCCCCCAGCAGGTCAAGCTACAGCGCAAAGGCTTGTCAGTCATCCTGATGAGCTGTCTGCCTTGAAACAGCCTGTGGCCTGAGGCGGCGGCAGCGGGAGAGCCACCGCCGCCGAACAGAGGAGGGAAAGAGGACTCGGTAATCTGCTGTCTGAGAAAAGGCAACATTTGAACGGGTTCTTCACTCACGTAAACATCTTTACATCGTCAGAAAGAGGCAGTTCAGAGCCTCCGACACACCGCAGCTCACAAAACGTCATCCAACCCTGATGTGGATGGAAAGAAGAAAAAAGAAAAAGGAAGTAATCGACCTCATCAAAATGCCAACATGAACTCTGCAGAAAGAGAAAATTGCCTCGAATAGTAAGTCCAGTGAGATTTTGTTCTTCTAGTTGATAAAAACTTTACATTTGTTCTCATTTATGACCAACGTAAGGCGATTTTAAACAAAATAAATCAATAACAATGTTGCAATAGACACCTCAGCTTATCTGAGTTGGTGGAATCAACTAACTCTCACTCTCTGGTTACCTAGCAACTCATTCTTTCTTTGGTTACCCAGCAACAATTTGTTGAGTAACTGGCGCAGCAGCAGTGCATGTGGTGTCAAATTAACTTAAGATGTTTCCTTAAGTTTTTACCTTACTTATTAAAACATGTGGTTCAAGATATAAATATTAACGTATTCAGCTTATGAAAGGGGAAGTATTAAAAAAATGTAATATTTTGCATGTTTTTTTTTTTACTTGCGTTTGAGTCTCCGCTGCTTCTAAAAACAGCCCAATGCTTAAAAAAAACCAAGCTGTTTGCTTTTTCGCAATAAGTTAAAGTTTTTTGGTGTCTGGAAAACGACCCGTTTCAAAGATCTTTGGAATATAAACGCCACAAATCAGCAGGCAGGAGCAGTTGGTTTTAGCCAGTTACCTAGCAACCCCAATCAAGCCCATTACTTAGCAACCCAAGCAGAGATCCAGCATGTTTGGTCAGCAGGTTTTGCCACACTATTCACTGTACAATGGCAGCTGGAAAGTGTCTCTTTGGTTGACTTACCATTCAGAAACCACTTGCTGCATTCTTGTTGGTTGTGCAGGAGGCTCCACTAATGCTTTTCAAAGACGTACAGTTGTATAATGGCGCATCTGTTTGCGGCTATTTTCATGTGCGAGTGTAAAATCTCATTATCTAAGATTGATTTTGTGTAAAATACGTCCTGGAACGTGTTTTGTCTAACATTTAAACTCTTTGCTGATGAAACCGTTTGTCCTGCAGAGGAAAGCTGTGTGTTATCCTGTGTGCTTGCAGAGCTGAAAGCTGTCCGGTTCGATTTTTGAGGAAGCCTAACGAAACTCAAGATATCTGATCAATGTGAATAAATGCATCTCTCCTCTCCCCCAGCTCGCTGCCTGTGAGTGTCTGCTTTCATTCGCCCGCTCCTCTTTGATTTCCTCTGATGTGTTTCTGTCAGCGACCGAGTGTCGACAGCACTTGGAGAATAAGCAGGTCATTTGCTGGATGCTATCTGACAGGCCGCAGAAGGCCCGTCCATCTCAAAGTTCAGCACGGCCGCCGCCGCCGCCGCTGTCCGCTCCGCGCTGCCTGATAATGTGACAGAACAAGACAGCGATGAGCTGAGTTGGCGGTTGAGACGCGCTGACTTTTACCGCAGACGCCTGACAGACGGGTCAAAAACTAACCCAGCTCTTTCTATTGCTTCTTGCACAAGGTTTTGTTTGTCATTTCTCTGGATAAAGCTGCACAACTGTGTGATTTATGGCAAAACAAAAGGGCTAAAATGAAAATATTAAAGCCTTCACATTTTTATTTTGGAATAAAATTACTATAAAACAGGGAAAGGTTACAATTTTACACAGTATTGCAGTAAGTTCCCCAACAATAAGACAATAAACCCATGATGGTGAATCACAATGATGGAGTCCTTTAAATAAGATCCACTCATCTAGTCTTTAAAAACTACAATTCCTGTTATGTTACCTTCCCGCTCTGCACAGATTTACTCCAGTTGATGTTGGTGCTGTAAATTAATAACACTGAACCACTAAATCTGGAGCATATTTTGCTTTACAATCTATAAAACCAAACACAAAATGCTGTTTAACTGCTGTGCAATTCAAACCTCTTAATTATGCATATAGATATGCATGCACAGCTTAAAGATTCATACTTGTGGAGGTGTAAATCAGCTGCTTATGCATAAAGCACATTCTGTGATTTCAGCTCTCCAACTTGAAAAGCCCATACCATTTGAAAAATCCTTGTATAATCATATGTAAATCTTCATAGCTGTAGAGACTTCGGTTCTACTTAAACATTCCTGCGTTTGCAAAACTGTGGAGCTGGTTAGTTTTAGGCATGGAGGTAGCTGGGGAGTTCATCTTGAGTCATTACATTCAGAAAAGCAGAGAGAAATCAGCACATAAGTATGAACTGAATGCTGTATAGAGACTATGTCACAGGAACAACAACTCTCTTCAGTGTAGAAGTTGTGGCTAAATCAATCAGACTTAAAGTTATCTAATATCAGTGAGGTGTTTAAGATAAAGTCAGACGTTTAAGCATCTATTTGCATGTCTGGTTCATTTAAGGTGAGAAAGTGATCCGTAAATCTGCAGTATGTAAATTTTATAAAATGTTTTTTTTTTACATATTTGTTGAAGCTATTATGTTGTCACAGTATGAGAAAAACGTCAAGCTCCTCTGCCTTCTCTCAGCGCTAACTAAAAACAACCAATCAAAGGAGGTGTGTCTTAGCGCTGTCAGTCACAATCTTTTGTGACGCTGCTCGCCCCTTCTTGCTTTCTGCTAAGCTTCAGCTAGCATAGTCTACCATGATTCCTCAGGCTAGTTAGCATAGCCACCGATGACGGTCAATAAACGGTTTTCCTGTAAGAAGTTGTTTCTCCGCCAGTGGCACATTTAGCAGTGAGAACAGGAGGTTGATTGACAACACTAAGCCCCTCCTCTGATTGGTTGTTTTAGACCAGGAGAGGTGAATTTCTTCAAACGGCAATAACAGCTTGAGATGGAGGTGGATTAGCTTGATCTTTTCACAGATTATCTGTCTCATAACAAACTGTCACGACATAGCCACAGTTTTAACAAATATGTATAGAAAATATATTTTTTTTAAATAAAAGCTACATCTTGCAGCTTTAAAAGCGTTCCAGCTAATGTAATTGGATACAGTTTCAATATGGCGATGTCCAAGTAACCGCTGTTAAAGTCCCTCTTTAATAATTTAAGATGTAATTTCCACAATGTAAAGATCTCTTTTAATTTGTTCAGTTTAGAGTTGCATATACATTTACAACGTGTCTTTTAAAATAAATATTTCCACATTTCAGCTAACTGGGAGGGAATCCAGTTTAATTTTTAAAGTATAGAAGTCGGACTTCAAATTGAGCACACCACAATGTTATCAAACTAAACATTCGAGAACTTACATTGTTAAGACTTATTTTCAATTACACAATATAAACTTAAAATTTTTTATGTTCCGTACCAATGAAAGTATGTCTTTCTGGACTAATTTAATTCTAAGATCAACAATAATCACAGTAACTCAAAAAAAGTCCTTAGCTATAGTAAATAAAGTCCATTCAAACTGCAAACTGTGCACCAGAGAGATTGCAAAGACATTATGTAGTTGGATGTACTTTTTCTTTCCAAAGCTGCCAAAGTTCTGAAGTTGGAGCAAAAACGTCCCCGTGGCAAATCAATGCTAATTTTGACTTATCGCAGTCTTTCTGGTCATAAATTGAAATATCTCCTTTTCATTTATCACCATCTGCAGCACATTAAATGGATGAAATAAAACAGGTATTCAAAAAATTGGACAGACATTGACATTAGCCCTTTTCCTCAGTAAGGTATGTTTTAAACTCGACTTTGTCAGGGTTTTTTCCTCAAAAAGCTGCTGCTGCAGTTTAAAATATCCGCAGTTTGTGCCAGATGTTTTATTTCTGGAACATTAACCAACAAGAAATATGGCTTTTTAATCACATTTGGGATTAATCAGCCACAAGATTAGCAGTTTTTCTTCACTGATGGCAAACTGAAGGATTTTTTTCTTCGGCAAGTCATTTTAAGGCATCTTTAAGGAAATTTATAAACTCAGTCTCATTTCTATCAGCTGTATAAATAAACACATAAGGAGAGGCTTTGGAAGCTTTCTGAAATTAAAATGTTGATTTTTTTTTTCTCACACTTATGAAAATCCTGAGCGTTAAACTCAATCTCCGCCATATTTGAAGTGCATGTATAACAGAAGGTTTCGTCTTTATGTTTGGTTTTCTTTTCACACGTTTGCAGATCATGAGGAATATAGTTTTTTATAACATTATACTCTAAACATACATTTCAATCTGTCAAGCAGAAAAAGACTCGGAGTGTTTGGCTCCCTGTATGAGGTCTACATGCTGTACTCACAGTAACCAGACTCGCTTACCATTAAGCAAATGGGGATGAATGATGTGTCAACTGCAATCCTCCTCTCTATACATCTCCCAATTACCTGCCCCGCCTGACCCGGTCCGGTGCATCGACACACAGCCTGGCCAGAAAGGGCTTCAGAAATTAGCAAGTGAAATCTGATAGGGGGAATTTTCCACCTCACACACGTTTTTCCCCACAGCGAGCGCGAACGGAGTCCAACTGTTCATGAAATAAGACAGGAGGAGCGTTACAGGGGGAGGGCGGTGTGTCAACCAAAATATTACAACTGGGAAGTTTTCAGGTGGAAACACCAGACTATAAAGTCTCCCAACACAAAATGTTATAAAACTCCTCACAGATTCCAATGCAATCCTGCCCGATGTGAAAACATCACCCCAATTACATTTAAAGGTGACCCATTATGCTTCCTTGAACATGTTTTACATTCAGTCTATGTACTATAAAAGAAGTTCATTACATTATTTTGCACAAAAACGAGATTTCAGTCTCTTATTATCTTAAGTGCAAATAATTTGCTGCTGGCCACGCCTCCCCCCCAACTCAACATTTACACTTATAGATGAGCATGGCGGCAATTATACAATCGTACAATGGTCTTTTCCAGCAGCCATTGTACTGCGCATACAGAAGCAGCTGACCAAACGCAGTGGAGCTCATCTTGGGTTGCTAAGTAACAGGCTGGGATTCATAGAGTTGCTAGGTAATGAGGTAGTGCCTGCGTACTCGTAAAGTTGCATTCTAACGGTTTTTGAAATGGCTTATTTTCCAGACACCAAAACAACATGAACTTATTGCCAAAAAACATCTGGATGTTTTCTTTTTAAACGCTTTGGCTGTTTACAAAATGTTAGCAATCAGATGTGCAATTATACAACCATGCATCTTTGAAAAGCAGAAGTAGGGCTTCCTTCACAACCAAAAATAATGCAGCAAATGGTTTCTGGATGGTAAGTTGACAACAAAACACTTGTCTTTTGCAGTAGCCATTGTACAGCGCATACAAAACCAGCTGTCCAAAAGTGTTGGAGTTGCTAGGTAACGGGGCAGTGCCTGCTTATTTGTGACGATTTTGAAACTCCTCATTATCCTGACACCAAAACAAGATTAACTTATTGCCAAAAACACAAAGTGGAGCAACAGCTTTCAAAAAACAAAACATAATTTTACGATCTCAAGAAATTCCAGAACAGGTAAGAAACGACAGTCTGTAAAAAAGGGAAACAAATCTATTTTGTTTTTTCATTATTCTGTATTATACAGACCAATTAAACACATTAGAATATTATACAAAATCCCATTTATTTCAGGAGCTTTATCACTGACATTATGTAGATTAAATACGCACGTGAAATGTGGGCTAAATTAAAGGTACATTTAATACCTGCTTAAACGTTGTTATTTTTAAAAAGGCCTCATAAGAACGCTAATTTATTGAATAATATTGTATCATAAAAGTATTAGGATTTATGCCTTTTTGTCCTTATCTTATGTAAGCACTGGGAATAAAGAATTGTGTTGACAAGAAGGAAACGCTCACTGGGACATAATTAAATCTGGGCTCAGGCCAAAAATGTAATCAGCTTGGCCGGCCTCTGAATGTGGCTCTGGCTATGTTTTTATACCAAATTCCTGGCCGCAACATATTAACCGTAGGTGTTGATTGCAGCTTTGCAATGTCTGATGAATAAAAAAGCAAAAGAAAGCCAAGAGGAAATGCCAAGAGAAACATGGGGATGGGTTTTTGCCTCAAGCAGACATGTTAAGATATCTTTGTGGTTTGTTGACTGAGTATGGCAGAATGGAAACAGAAACGCTTTATCAGGTCTTTATCTGCTGTTAATGAGGTCATTGTTTGGTTGGATTAGCTCGTCTGTCTTTATTCTATCTTATCATGACATTCATGGCAGGTGAACCAGCAGAAGAACAACAATGAGCCAACAAGTGTGTAGATATTATCCTTTTTAATGTTAGAGTTAAGGTTAGGAGGTAAGTCTTTGAAAAAGAGCTGCTGCCTCTTACTCCATCTAAACCAGCTGAGCTGGTTCACGAATCTGCTTCCTGATCAGCTCCACTTCATTGAATTTAAAACGTCTCAACTGTAAAAATGCCAAGAAAGGTTGTTGTTGGTTTTTCTTTGGCATTTTCACAGAGTATAAATTTACTATCCGTACTCAACTGTGATGTTAGGAAGAGTTTAGTCAGTGTAAATAATTCAGGATATGAGTGGAAGGATGGAGGGACAGACGAAGCACCTTATGAGATTCACCATGAAATATTCACTTGTTTCAAGATTAATGGTTATATATGTCGTCTATCTATGTGTTGATCTATTTTGCTTCCTAGAACAGCATAAACATCTTCATTCTTAGACAGTATAATTTTATTCTGGTCAGTTCTCCATATTTTGATCTCCTTTAAGCTGTTTTAGGGCATCTTGTCACTTTAAATCCAGATAATCTGCTGATGGCCACGCCCCGCAATTCAACGTTTACTCTCGCATGTGAACATGGCCACAAACAGATGGGCAATTATACAACCGTTCATTTTTGAAAAGCAGAAGTAGCGCCTCCTGCATAACCAACAAGAATTTAGCAAGTGGTTTCTAGTTGATAAGTCCACAATAAAACTTTTGTCTTTTGTAGCAGCTATTACACAACGCATACAGCTACGTTCCAAACGTGTTGGAACTCTGATTTGGTTGCTAGGTAACGGGCTGGGCTTTACGGCGTTGCTAGGCAACGGCAGTGCCTGCTAACTTGTGACGTTACATTCCGAATGTTATTGAAACGGCTTGTTTTTCAGACACCAAAAAACATTAACTTATTGCCAAAAACATCTGGATGTTTTTTAAAAGCAGTAGAAACCCAAAAAGGAAGTACAAAATCGTGCAAACTGAATTTAGACTAAAAATGAAAATGACTTTCATTTTTAACTCATGAAAGCAAATAGCCCATTATTTGCTTTATGGGTTAACATAAAGCAAATAAAAGCATTATTAGCAGAGTGTGAGGTTTGGCAGTTATTTATTTTTTTCCACTTCCAGAGCCATTCTTTAAATCTGTACTTTGGGAGCAAGCGCTTGTGTAATGCAGTGTTAAAAGACGTTGTGGTCATGTCACTTGCTTGTGGATAACAGCGGGTCTAACGAGGTCCGCTACAAAGTGAAAGATCTCTCTCCTGAGCCCAATTTGCTTGCCTCACCAACCTCTGATGCCTCTGTGATACAATCTGGCACTGGTGATAGGTAGTCTGTCAGCCCAAACCCGAATGACTGATGAAGATAGGGGACTTACTGCACAGTCGCTCAACTCCCACTGACAGGCTGTCATATGGTTATGACTTGGTGTTGATAGATTTAGACAGTGCCACCTCAGTGTGTTTTTTGAAGAAGCGCTTCTTCAGCCTTTGGGATACAGGTTTTTTGCAACAGCGATGCCCTCGGTTTAACAGAAACACCAGAACTAAAAAATCGGTCAAAAATTAAAAATATTAAGAAAACGTGTGAAATCTCTGGCAAGGTTGTTGGGAAAAACCCAGACAATAAAAATCTACCAAAATATGCAGCTTGGTCAAAAGTGGCTTGATAGTACAATGGTCACAAAGTTCAAGAAGAAGTGGAGAAAGTTTCTCCTTCCACTATAATGAGATTGTTGAATGGAGCAGAAAATCCCAGCCCTCTAGTCTGGGACTTTATTTTCAATGGAAACACCATTATAAGTTTAAACTGGAAGCTAGCTAAAATTCCAGTTTACCTAACTAAACTGGAATTTTGATACAGGCATTGTATAGGTATATTTACACATTTAACATATTCACAGGTTTTAGGACTGTAAAATGTTCAGCTTGGCGATGTTACTGTGATATTTTGGGCTCTCTTTGTTTAAGTTGAACCCTCTGCAATACGCCATACTTTTCCTCTGTCATCATCCCAAAGTGCAGCCTCCCGAACTACTCAACTTCCATTTCAGACACCAATTTGTCCCCAAAATAAAATATATAATCTGGTTAAAAAGTGGCTCTTGACCTCCACCAGAGACAGTTTCTGAGTCTGTTGGCTGTTTCCATTCTGTCACTTTGGCATGAATAGTGCATGTATGTTGGGGTCAAAGGTGTTGAATTCACTGCATTCAACTCCATCAGATTGTCTATGGCATTTTTCCTACAACATAACAATCTTCCTATTCTTTTTTACTGTTTTTTGTCATTATTTTAGAACTTTAACACAACTGATCATAAAAATATTTTGACATGCAGTAAATATGACCTGAATAAATACAAAATACTAATTTCATTGGATTATATAATTTGGTTTAGAGTAAAAAGTACATCCATTCTTGGCGCTGTAAATCATTTTTGTGTATGTATTGCTCACACCTTCCACCATTCTGTCTGCTAAGCTACAGCTGGTTCACCTGCCATGATTGCTAAGGCTGGTTAGCATTATGAGCTGCTTTTCTGGACTGTAAGTTGTTTCTCCGTCATTAACCCATGTAGAAGCGAGTACATGTGGATGATTGACAGCGCTGAGACCCACCTCCTGGATCTAATTGGTTGTTTTTGGACACAGCAGTGGAGGAAATTGATATTTTCATAGGCTGTCACAGCACAGTGACAGTTTTAACAAATATGTAAAAAAAAATAATAATTTTGTAAAATAAAAGTTGCAAATTGCACCTTTAAGGTTGTTTAATTTTGTCTGCCAACCAGTTCTGCAAATCATCATAATGCCACTGCCTGCCAGTGTTACTGCTGCTACATGCTACATTTATCAGGGTATTGCATTCTCAACTGTGCAATTATGTGTGGTATAATGGCTTTAATAATTCAGCAGAAAGCTCTGCACCAAGTGAAAGCCAGACTGGCACGCCATGTAGATAATAGTAAAAAGAGTATATTATTGTAGTCTGCGTTCAGCAGAAGAAAAAAAATCAGTTCTTTGAAATTCATGAAATTTGCATTTACTCTCCAAACACCTCCAATGGTTTAAATAGGCTGCTAACGAGCTATTTTACTGTTTACACTCTGAGTTTCTCAGTTAAACCTTCTGAATAAGCTCTGCTTTCTACCTGATGATTATCCTTGTTTACTTGATTTCTACTTTGCATAGCGACCTTTCAGACCTGAAAAGCTCTCATCATCTGACTGCCTTGATACAATTTAAATTCTGCTTATTCCTCCACTCAAATTAGTCATCACAAACAAAAGAAGAAAAGAAAAAAACTTTTTTTTTTTTGGAGGTGAAATTGACGCATATGAATTCAGTAAATTGAATGTGAATGGGTGCGTGTTACTGAGAGGCAGATCAAATGCAGCTCTGTTGTTTTCTCTGCTGCATCCTTTGAATTACTTTCCTCATTTAACCCTGAACTCTTTCTCTCTGCAATACTTTTCATCCTCTTCCCTCTTTGCGCCTTTTTTTCCCACAGAAATTATGTTCACCTGGTGTTACTCTATTCTTTCTCCGCTCTCCCATCGCTCTTTAGCGCCGACCCCTCCAACATCGCTGGGCCCCATCAGGATGAAATATTGAACTGGGAGAGTTCCCTGAAGGCATCCGGCTGCCCCCGCGCTCGGTCCGCAGTTCAGCTGAGATAAAAGATAAAAATGTAACACCGTATCCAACTCTCACACTCCATTCAGCGCTATCAGAGTATCTGTCAGCTCAAATGGCCGTTCGAAGTAATTACCTTTGGATCAGATCTAATTAAAGCCCTATTGGTCTTTTCTCTGTGGCTATTTGATGTGAACCAAAGTACCAGACCTGCATGTAAATTTCACCAAAGCTTCAAGAAGTCTTCATAAAAAATATTAAAGTTTTAATCCTTTTGTTAATTAAACTGTGGAATATCATTGAAACGTCAAAAACATAATAATTATCTGTGTGTGTGTAAAGGCAGAACTTTTTGCGTAAAAACTACTAGTTTATTAACATTTTGTAATTAAAGTTTATTTGAGTTAAGCTAAATTTAAATGAACTGAATTAGATAGTTCTCATGTGACGTCACACTTCCTGGAACTCTGTAGCTGACAGCCATCTTGGCATCTTGGAATCCGGAACTAATTGCCCTGTCAGTTGCTATGGAGTTGCCATGACAACAGCGAAGAAGCCACAAGCTTAGAACTCGCCCTCACTTTGCTCCCATCTAACTTATAAACAATATAAGTACATCACAACTACTACTTGATTTAATTTTTTGAGTAAGATAAATACCAGTGACATTTACTGCAGTACTTGCTGCCGAATTAGCGACGTTAGCTTAGCTAATGTAGCTTTTATCTGCTAGCCAAGACGGACTTGTAGCCTCTGTGTATGTTAGTGCACGCAATAAAACGGAACAAATTAGAACTGAACTGAATCAGATTGAATGGAATAAACTGAACAAAATCTAAATTAACTGAAGTTGAAACTAATTGAACTGAATCAGACCACATAGATTAAATCGAAAAAAAAGTAAATAAATAAATCAATCTTAATAATCTATCTAAATTGAAAAAAAAGGAGAATTAAATTGACCTGAGCTGAATTGAAATTAAAATATTAAAGAAGAAAAAATACAAGAGTTGAATGAAAACTAACAAAATTGAATCAGTTTCATCAATTAAGATGAATAAGAATCAAACTGAACCCAATCAAATTAATAAGTAAAATCTAATAGAGTCAAAAAGAGCTGGATCTAATTTAATTGTAAGTATTAAAAGAGATTTATTGAACTCTCTTTGCTGATTAATTTGAGCTAAGCTGTTTTCTTATTTAATATGTTAATATATTTCCAGTAGGACCGATAAAGCTACTATTGATCACGGTTGATCACACTCAGCTATCTGTACTGGTATGGTGGTTTCTGAGTGCTGAATCTGATCAACTAAAACTTGGGGAAATTTCAGTTTGCAGCTTCAGACTTAAATCAAAGGTTGTTTTTATTGTTCCTTAATGCCTTGGAAATAAACTGTCAAGTCATTTATGTGCTCTGGATGCCATTTCTGTTGGTTATGTCTTTGAACTCCCACATAAAGCACATTTCTGTGACATGTGGCAGCGTTTAAGTCGGACCTGTTTGCTTTTCGAAGCGGCACCATTAGGGCATTAGTGTTCTAAATCGGTTCTATACAAAGAATCCAAACTGATTTTAGTTTGCTGCAAGGAGAATATAGAGTCTTCTCACCAAACTACACACATGAACATTCAGTATTACAATCTCTTGTTTTAGATTTGGTAAAGATGTTCTTAGCTTTTACCTGCAACCCATCCTTCACATCTGATAAAAAGAAAAGCGCAAGAAAAACAAGATTTTCATGCCGTTATGGAGACAAAGTGCCAACTTACGCTGAGAATTGTGAGTGTTTAGGTTGAAGTCGGGACCTTAAACTTTGAAAAATTGCCGTGTCAGTAAATTGACAGTCTTTTTACATGCAAATGACCCATCTGAAACTGCTGATTCACAACAAAGAGTAATTTCTAATCTGTCTTTTCGTCCAGCTGCCCACAGATTGGAGGAAAGGGTCTGACTCTTGACAGGGTTCAATGAAAAGTTTTAGATTAAACGATTTATATTCTCATAATACTTCACCATGAATATCAATGAAGCCTGATTCTGTGGTAATGAGAGAGAAGCGTGGTCGTCTATTGGATTTCCAAAATCGATGCATGAGCCACATGGAAACTGAATTCACTGGGATGTTCCTAAGAGTTGAAGCTTTTCAATTTATTTAAAGCAGGCTTGCTGACTGAGCATCAATGATCTTTTTTCCTCATTCTATAAATAGAAACTGATGCAATAAATTTTAAAAGCCGACACATGCCTGTTAAAATTCAAGGATTTAGTGATGGAAAAAATATGGTGCATCAAGTTTTTTTTTTACCTTTATTGTGAGTTTTGCATTAAAACAAAAAACAAAATTAGCTTGTTATGGGTTAAAAACAATTTAGAACAGTCTTAAGTAATCAGATTAATCATGTTGAATTAATTTAGTAATCAGTTACTCATTAATTGGGGTACACAGAATAAAATAGTAAAATAAATTAAAAAAAAACATTATGTGTAAATATGTTCAATAGTTTTAGCTTCACCTGTTCAAATTCAGTAGAAAATCTCCTCCTGCTATCCAGTTATTAATCGGTTTGTCCAAAAAATACTAAACAGATCCTTATGATCCTTTTCAACTGAATGTTAAAACATACATGTTGTTTTAAAGAATTTAAAGGTGCTATGCACACTTAACCGAGTGCAAGAAGCCATTAGACACATTAAAGGGGAACTATTATGAAAATTTCACATTTTGCACATTTGTACTTCCATTTTGGTCACTATTGCTTCTAAAAAAAAGGTCAAATTAAGCTGTTTTTATTAGCAATAAGTTATGGTTTTTTGGTGTCTGGAAACCGAGTCGTTTCAAAAACCTCGCAATTATTGAGTCACGATGCACCGTAACCTAGCAACCCAAGCAGAGCCCTGCCCTGTTACCTAGCAACCCAAGCAGAGCTCCACCACGTTGGTCAGCTAATTTTACCGCTGTATGCGCTGTACAATCACTGCTGGAAAAGACAAATGTTTTGTTGTAGACTTACAATTCAGAAACCACTTGCTGCATGTTTGTTGGTTGTGCAGGACGCTCCACTTCTGCTTTTCAAAGAAGTACGATTATGTAATTGCACATCTGTTTTTAGCCATTTTTACATGCGAGTGTAAACCTAAAAATAGGCAAAACTGACGAGACTAGATCATGTTTTGTGCAGCCATTAGACCAATCCTAACCTGTTTTAGGTCTTCTACCTTTAAAAGCGGAAGATTTGTAATAATTTGTAATGATATAATTTCTTTATGTGACAGAAAAACTTGCAATTCGGCTTGGGGAACATACAGTTTCTATATCCCATGTAAATACAGGCACACACTTGTCTGTTTAGGAGTCGTCAAAATACCAAACCAAAGACCGATTCTTGCATCATCTCCATGCATAATTTCCAAGGCAGTTTAAGAATTCAAACCACCAACTTTCAGCCTCGTTTCCTTAACTCCAATTCTACTTCCACCCTCACTAGGGGCCTCTGTAGCGTAAATGATTTATGGGTGACCCTTGTTCGAGTTCTCTCCGCACACAGGGGGCGTATTTATGTAAGCTCGGGAAGTATCACTGCAGAGAAACGGGGCGGACGCGAAGACCTCGCGCCACTGGCGTTAGGGAGTGCAAGTCCCAGACGGCCTCATCCAGATAATGATTTAGTCGTGGGAGTCCGTCCCTCATAAATCCCGGCGTCGACCTCGACTCCGTGCAGGAAGACGGTGTTAATATTCCACCCCCGGGTGCAGTGTGCGTTAGGGAAACAATGGTGCTGCAGGTGCAAGAAGATTCATGGAGTCGAACCCCAGATGGTTCTGCTTGGTACGCAGCCCCGAGTAAACTCTGACACAAACCAAGAAAATTCCTGCGGGATCGAGGTCAGGCGCTGGGAATGTATGGGGAAACACCAAAACATCTGCGTTAAGTGTGACTTCTCTCTCTTACACAACAAAGATGTTGCCTGCAAAAACTCACCAAATACTTTTGTTCTAGTTTCAAGCGCAAATAACTAAGAAATAAGACAAAACTAACTGAAAAGTAACTTTTCAGGAAGATATAGGAGATTGTTTTGAGTCAATAATTTCTTAATATTCATGAAAACATTGTAGTTTAACTGGCAGATTATTTCACTTATAACATGGGAAAAATATCTTGTTATAAATGAAATAATCTACCAACAGAACAAGCAATTTTTCATCAATAAAAAGGAATTATTGACTTAAAACAATCTCCTATATGTTGCTGAAAAGTTACTTTCAGTTAGTTTTGTCTTAATTCAAGTATTCTAAGATTTTTAATCTTAATTCAGATTCATCTCATAAATTATTTACACACTTTTTTAATATACATATCTATAGGTCACATAAATTACACAATATAAACATATCAAATATTTTTGGTCTGGTTTCTAACACAAATGTTTTGTTACACTTGGAAAAGACAAAACTAAATTATATTAATTATTTATTTACAAATCATTTATTTAACTTAAATAAATAAATAAACACGTGCATTATATATTCATTTATGTGTGTTAAATTTATTAATCTGGGACCTGAGTCTGAATTTCGTACCACAGACAAGAAAAGGTGATACGACAATAAAAAAATCCTTGAATTCCTGAACATTTGCACTAAAAACTAGACCAAAATTACTTGGTAATATTTTGTGGTTTTGCAGTGTTTAGACAGTTACAAACACAGATGTTGGTTAAAATTTAACTGAAAACACAACAAATAAGGTAACCTCAGAATCAGAATTATACAGAATAATGACAGGAGGAAAACACTCCATTCATATCCCAGTGCTTTAAAACACTTTACAGCATTACTGAGATTATTTGGAAATGTCAAACAACACCTTTTGGGTCTGAAACCACCCAACCGCAAAAGGCGTAAAAGTAAATAATTTTGAGATTTTGGGTTTAAAACCCCTGAAGTGGTGATAAGTCAACCAGATTACTTGTTTGTTTTAATTAATGCCTGCTTTGACAGATGGTTTGTTACTCAGAACCATCTGTGAAGAGTGAAGACATCTTGATTTGTAATGGTGTCGATATTTACAGCTGCTGACAGCTGGAAAAAAATACTTTCAACAAAAGCCAAGCAGGTGAAAGCCGGGTAGAGGCTCCAGTTTTATGTCCGAAATTAAAAGTTAGATTCGAGACAAAATATATAGTTTTGTAAATGTTCTTCTATCAAATGGATCAATCATGCAGCACTTGAGCCATTGCAGACATTCGCTGAGAGAGAAAGCAGCAGTAGGCTAGATTGATTTTAAGACCAGGACTTGCATCAAAATATTTATTTCAAGGCATAAAAATGTGCCAAACATGGACCAGACCTGAACTCATTTTTAAATATTGTAATTGTTTTTGATTCAGTAGTTTTAAATACATTGTTTTATATCTCTTTTTGATCATTTTATTGTATTTACTGTTGATACTAAGTCTTAAACCATTTCAACTAACTGTTAAAGCTGCAGTATGCAACTTTTATATTAATTATTTTTTACATATTTGATAAAACTATCACCATGCTGTGACAGTATAGTAGGAGACAATCTGTGAAAAACAAATTGTGCTCTTCTGTCTTCTCCCAGTGCTAATCAGAAACAACCAATCAGATCCAGGAGGCAGGTCTTAGCGCTATTAATCATTCTCAGCTCCCACTCTTGTTGTGAATGCTACGCTAGTTAGCATGGCCACAGATAATGTAAGACAGACAGTTTTCCTGGGATGATAAGTGGTTTCTCCATCATTAGCATATTGAACAGAGAATACATGAGGATGATTGACAGCGCTAAGAGCCTCCCCCTGGCTCTAATTGGTTGTTTCCGGTTGGGAGCGGTGTATTTCTTCAGATGGCAACCTTACGTCGTCTAAAATTATGTAATCTTCTTTTTGGACGGTTGTTATTTTGCTCTTCAGATTTCTAGCTATCTATATCTATTTTTTACATTTCTGAAATGTAAAAATTGCAGTTAAAAGAACATCCCACGCCATCATCATCCTGTCACTTCCTGTCATCTTCATTGTCGTTTCCGGCAGTAGTAAAGTCCGATTGTTGATCACATGATGCAATTCACACTATTGCAGTTTTGCAAAAAACACTAATTTTGAAACAAATGAAACTTCATCTCATCCTAATGCAAACATGGTTTTTCGAAATTTTCGTGTTTCGTTAATCAAATCTATTTTTGTAATTCCAATTTTCACAATTTTAGGGTCAATGGAAACGCACCACAAATGTGCACAAAACTTTGTCGATGTTCCACTAAATATTTAATTTAGAAATTTTGGTGTTTCCATTAAATAAGACCATTGCAGTTTTGCGAAATACATAAATTTTGAAACAGACAAAAAATCACTTCATCCTTCATCCAAATATATTTATGAAATTCCAATTTTCGCAATTTTACGGTCAGTGTAAACGCACCATGTTACTGCGATTCTATTACAAATGTGCAAAAACTTTGTAGATATCCCACTATATATTTAATTTTGCAGTTTTGGTGTTTCCATTAAATTAGTTAAGAACAGAAATAAGTTTGTTCACGCGATGCTGTGTCATCATCCTTCTAACACTGTCGTCTTCATCGTCGTTTCCGACAGTAGTAATGTCCGATTGTTGATCAAAATGACTTGTGATGCAAAAAAAAATTTTTGTATTGCAGTTTTTGCAAAATACACTAATTTTGAAACAGACAACAAGGTTTCCCCCAGAAAACTTGCTAAGCCTGGCGGTCCACCGGCGGTCTACCATGTTTTTGTATTAAAAGATGTTAAGTAGACAGGAAATTTAAAAATATTACTGGATAATTATATGTTGCGGGAAAACATTGCCAGTGAAACTATTTAAACCCACAACTAGTTTTAAAAACAACAAATCAAAAACTACAATTAAAACGAATATCAATTATTTGCACTTTTGTTTAATGCAAATTAAGTCAGCGGCTCCATAAGGTTCCCCAGAGTTAAATTCGCTGCACTGCGCAGAGAAGCGCAACAAACGGGAGATTTAATTTAATGCTGCTAATGTGGCTTTAGTAGCACTTCCTTTTCGTGTCTGTTGAGATTTTAACAAGGATCACAGAAACTGTTTTAATCCGCGGCCACGCAGTTTAACTCTAGCTGACTAAGTGGACAAAGCATTTGATATGGTTTGATGCTTCGTGTAACCATAATAATAATAATAATAAAACAATGATAAAATAATATAAAACCAGCGTGATGCGTCACTATGAGCACTATGAGGTTGAGGTTAGCGCTGGTTCGTTAACCACTAACGCTCCGACCAACCGGGACCACAGACATAAACTTTACAGGGAAGACAGACCCGGGTTCTGGGCAGCGTGTTGAAATGTAAACGCCCCACACAATTCTTTATTCACAAATATAAATCATTCTCACTGCTCTGTCAACGTCTGAAAGCGCAACTACAAGTTATTCCTGCGGTTTGTGCAGAGCTGAACAACCAGAGCTAACGCAGCTCTGTGCGTTACCTTGATAATATAGAGTTCTCCAAAGAAACATAATTCATCGCAGGGGGTTGATGTAAATATCCGTACAGGTCAGCCTGTGTCCAGTTTGAGTAAAAGGAGGTGTGCGCGATCCGTGCTGACGTAAACTAAGGGCTTTAAATGCATGAACTATAAACATATCTTCTATAAAACCATCTTTTAGAAATAAATCTGCTCCGCCAGTGAAACATTACAGCAACAGAGACGCTTGCAATCCAGCTTTAAAAAAAAAAAAAAAAGCAATTTTTTTTTTTTTTTATTAATATTTTCCTAAAAACATAAATAATCAACGCTTAGCCTGGCAGGTGATCTAGTAAAGCATGGCGGCCGCCAGGCTTATAATACTCCGGGGGAAACCCTGGACAAGAAATCACCTCATCCTAACACAAAAACCTTTAATCGAAAAACTTTGAGGTTTTTTTTAATCATTTCCATTTCATAATTCCAATTTGCACAGTTGTACTGTAAACAGACACGCAGCTACTGAGGGAACAAGAAATCACTGGACATCTATCTTCCTTAAGCGTCATTCTATTTTCTACTTTAGTCAAGGAATCCTCCTTTGTTTTACTACGACTAATGCGACAGGCTTTAACTCTTTTCTTTACCAGCCACTAATGTTTACCCAGCTCCCTTTCATGTTAGGAACTTCCTCCTCAGTCGTCCATGTCACCATGTCACCATAGGGGTTTAATTTAGGTGGACTTTCAAAAAAAAAACATCTGTTATTTTACTGCCTGACCTCATACAGGCCTCATAGCATTTTTATATGCATTTTACATCTTGAAATAATGAAAATATTAGAAACATGCAGATGAATTCTGAGTGAAACGTAGTAAAAAGTCTGATTTAATGGTTTTTCAGTTTGTTGTCCCCGTTTTTAAGACTGGACTGTAAAGTACGGCGTATTGTTTTTAGGTTAATTCAATTTAATCGAGAGTCTAATGGTCTCCTTAGGATTAGAGGGAGTCTACAAACCGCACTAATGTGCAGTAAAGTGCCTCAGCCCCGAGGATCTTTACCTCAGCCAGGCTGTGTCAGCGTTATTATGATCATCGGCTCAACATTTGCGCTCATGCGTCCTCTGAAAACTTCTGCCAGAGTTTTGTAGCCGTCTGCAGTTTGTTCAGGTGACTTTTCCCCACAGATTTGTCAAACAAAGAGGTGACAAATTCAATTAACCTCAAATCTCAAGCACATCATAAAGGCTCAAACCGTTCACCATTGAAATCCTGATTTTTATTTTTATTTATTTTTATTCCCCCTCTCCAATCCAAGCCAAAATCTAAAACAGGTCCTGCTGTTTTTAACTGCAACGTTCTGTCTTGAATTCCCAAATTGAGTAGTAATTCTTCTTTTAAGATGAGCACATGGGCAGTTAAAGTTGAAATATTTTGTTGTCGCCTCAAAGAACCCGAAGCACATGGCAGCCGCGTCAAATCAGAAACAGATTGCGTTCGTCAAATGTTTCCTTCTCCCATCTTAACCACAAGAAACAAAAAAAAAACAAAAAAATCACAGGAACAATCTTTTTGTTTCAAACCTCTGTAAACGATCGCACTGCGGTGGATATTTCACAGGATTTAAACATTAAGATGAGCGCTGGGATTCGTCGGATTGCATCTTATTGTACCAGTTTAGAGGCTTACAAAGCCCCGCAGCCTAAAGTGAATTATCAGGGGCCGCTGCGCAGTCATGTTGGACAGAAATGCAGTCCGGTCCAGCAGGTGTGACCTGCTGGAAGGTAATCGGCTGGCGCTGCGGTGGTCTGCAGCTTTGATCGTCCCCCGTCGGTCTGTCAGCTCACATGCTTCCCCTCAGGAACACAATTTACAGTCTGTTACTGAAGATGTTTAAGGCGCACGGGTAAATCTGGAAACCAGACCCGCAACTGCAATTTTTTTTTTATCGTTTGAAAGCCAGCAGAAAAAAGTATGAACAGAATTGACCTTTGGTAACAATGTCACGTAATTATTCCAGGCGCCATAACGGACGTCGGAAGCGAGGGAAGGCAGTTTTGAACAGAGCGACTGAAATAGTTTTCCCCAAGTTGTTTCTGCCAGTTTATTCGTGGCTTCTACTTGTTGGAGTCGGGCTCATTTGTCTGTGAACGTAACTCACCTGGTTGGCGCTCATAGACAGCGGGATTTATAAAAGTTGGAAACAGCTAGCTTAGCAAGCGACCCGTACCTCCTCCCTCCTGAATTACAGACTCTGCCTGAATTCACACCACCTGACTTACATCACAGTCATAAACAGGCTTTCTCTTTACACCGGAGCAGCATTAAGCGTACAAAAGACGAGATGCTAACCATTTTTTTCCATACATGCTAGCAAGGCTACATGACGGTGCAGCATTGTCTCCATGGTAACTAACGGTTAGAGCCGTACCCTTTCCATAATGCGACGTTTGATATCTTTCTAAAAATATTTACTTATAAAGTATATGAACGTTAATCTTCTTACCGTCGTAAAAAGCGCAAATCCGTGATAACACCGAGGGCTGACAGTCACGACGATTAACGCCCTGCTATCCATCGCGGCAGCATCTTTCTTCATAAAAAGTCATAAAATAAAATAAGTTTGGTTTGCATCTTTGTTTCTGCAGTCGACCACGCAGCACTATATGACCCTTTTCAAAGTGAAATCAAATAAATAAAAGTGATATTAGGCTACAGATGTCTGATTTAAGGCTAGCTTTAAAGGAGCGCGCTGATTGTTTTGACGTCTGTCAAGGTGGAGTATGGCGTGACGTCATGTGCAAAGGGTCAATTAGGGCCTTACTAAGACAAAAAAATGAAAAATAATAAACAAATAAAATTACTTGAATGAAGTCATAATATTACAAAAATAAAATCAGCGGAAGCTGCATCTGATAGGGATGGGGTACTTCCTGTTTTATTGGCTGTATTTCAAGTACTCTAAGAAAAATGTTTCTCCTCCGGTCCTTTTCATCATCCT
>CAEGAE010077474.1:0-22540 GCA_903067095.1 Girardinus metallicus
AAGAAGGCGTGTATTATGTTTTGCAGAATCACGCCACTCGTGTTGGCAGCATGTTGGAGTAGTTCTGTTACTTACATTTTGATTTCTCTTTTCTTTAATTCCTCTGTTTCTGGCAGAAAAGTTCTATTTATTTTGATTTTGGATGCTGTGCAGCATCCTTTTTTTTTTTTTTCTTTACTTTTGGTCATTTATTCCAACTCAAATGACCAAAGCACATCTTAATGAATCCCCAGGTTTTTGGAAATTTATTCTGTGAACTCTCAAGAAAAAAGAGCAGCTTTTAGAGTGAACATATAGCTGAAGTAACACTAACACAATTCGGGGTTTTTTTTAAATTACTTTCAAATATAATTTTGGCAGCGCACTGAAAAAAATGTTTCTTTGAAGCATTTTAAAAAAAATACTCTACTTTGTTACAGCAATTTTTATTAATTTTGCTTAACTATAATTATGATTTCACCATTATAGCTTGAGCAAAACTAATAAAATTAGCTGTAGCAAATTAGAGTAATTTTTAAAAAGTTGCTTCAAAGAAACATTTTTTTCAGTGCGGGTTTGCTTTGAGTCTTTAATAACTTGGAGTGTTGAACTTTCCTTTCTCCGGCAAGTTATCCTCGACGAGAAAGTCCGACCGCAACTTTGCGACCGTCGGGTTTCAGCACATTTGGGTTGGACTGCAAGACAATAATCCTGTGGCAGCAGGTTCACCTCTGAGTGACTCAGAAACACAAAGTTAAGCTTTTGTTTTGAGCAGCGTTTCTAATTTTGATTGAGATGCTTTGAAAAACTTCCAAGCGCTGAGGCCTATTTCACACAATTCTGCCAAGAAGAAGAAGAAGAATTCCTCGACAGATGCTTGATGGCATCTGTTGCCACCAAGAGTGGCACAACCGATTATTAACCCTTTCGTGCATAGTGGTCACTACAGTGGACAGCTGTCTAAAAGCCATTTTCTTGTGCTTCTTGTGGATTTTTATGTCATAAATGCACACAGACCACTGAAGTGGACACTAATGCGTCACAAAATACACTATCAACTCCTGGCCATCAGCTGCAAATGCAAGAGATTATTTTTGTTAAATCCAATATGGCCGCCAGTCAAAAAAAGCAGGACCACGGGACCTTGTCCCTCCTTCTACTGTAGACGACTCTTGCAGGTCAAAAAAAAATACAGTGACATCACATAACCCCTAAAGAACAATACTGCTGATTTATGTTTCAAAAAGCAGCTTTGTATTTGAAGAAAATTACAATTGATCACCTAAAAAAATAAAAAAAAAATGTATGCCTTAAGAAAACCAAAAAATTTTTTGAAAAAAAATCCTGACACAATAGATCATAATTCATTCATGAAAGGGTTAAAATGAGGGGAGAATTACTTCTTAAATTTAAGAACCAGATTGACTTGAAGATCTCTCCCCCCACTTTGGTAAATTTTAATTTAAGTTCCAAAACTCTGTTTTATATTTCACTCAGCTTGTCTGTCCGATGTTAAAATTCGACGAGTCGAAACACAGAAGTTGGACAAAAAAAAGGGCAAAACAGAATAAATCTGCAATCCGTTCAAAGTACTTCAGATGGAGGGTAACTCAGAAAGTTAGCATGACAAACAACACAGAGTTCAAAGAGAAACGGCTCCCAGGATGTGCGGCCTCTCAAGCAGCTCTACAAACGCACTTTCACATTTTCAGAAGGAAGGAAAGTAATTACTGGAAAGATTCTCAAAGGTGTGGCAATAAAAAAAAAAAAAAAAAAAAAAAAAAAAAAAAGAACTGCAGCTGCCCGTATTTACAGGCTCCTGCTTCTCAATCAATAGAGGAACTCTGACAGCATTAATCGATACATCACAGCAGCACAACATGGAGAGACACAGATGGCACGCCTCTTTAGGCAAAGTCGTAGTGGCGTTAAGAAAAAAAGCGCCACCGATGGACGCCGATCGGGTTGGGAATTTGAGCAAAATGCGTTGGTTTGCAGAAGCCGCTGTGCTGATAGGTGAGGATTGAGATATTTCTGTTGTCGGAGCAGTCGGCGTAGACGCCGGTGTAATTCAGAATGGAAAGAAGTAAAAAAAAGAAGAAAGAGAGAGAGAGGGTTACTATCCTCAGATCAGCGGGAGGCAGATGTTTGATGTGTGTGGGGGGGGAGCTTTGAGACAAAATACCAGCAGTTTGACTGGAAATATGGCATTTTAAAGAAACTAAATAAAAATTAAAGAGAAGGACTCACACCATGAGGCACTTTGAATATGAATCACAGCTTAAGCCAAAAGGGAATTATCCATTTTGTAAAGCGCGGGCACACAAAAGGCAGAGCCGTAATGTAAATGGTTTCAGCACTTAAATAATACAAAATCCTGCTGGTTTGATATAGCACTGAATCCCATTGCTGTAAGTTTTATTGTTAACAGGGACTTTGCAAGAGGTAAGACATTTTCTTCTGGTGCCATTATCTGATGAGGCACCCCAGGTAAGCTGCATTGCCGCTTTTATTGAGAAGTTTCCATTTCTCCTCTTGGAAGACCTTGAAAAAGTAATCGCTGTGACTTTGACAGATTTGGTCACGTTGCAGCTGCAAGACTTGGGGTGTTCTTTTTTTTTTATTTTTTTAGGATTTTATATCAGACAGAACTGGAAGGTAAAGGGCAAAACAAAAAAAGATGAAAAAAGATGAGTTCTGAAAAAGCGTGACCCACCTAAATATTGAACCCCTTTGTCCCGATGCCCCAGACTAAACTCAGTCCAAGCAAATACTTTAAACACAATCGAAGCAGACAGGTCAGGGATAAAGTGGTGACGTTTTAAGCAGGTTTACAGTAGAAAATACAACAGTATACTTTGTGACAGTTGTCAGAGGTTTGATTTTTAGCACATCGTCTCTGTACCTCGCTCTGCCTCCGGCTCAATCTTCTGCATTTTTAATTCCTGAAGGCTTAGTTTATCACCTGCCTTGATGGATGCAGCTACGTCTTCATTTTCCCCCTAACTGTGACCAAAAACAGGAAGAGATGATTGTATTTTATTTGTCCTTCGCATGCTAAATATGAATCCCTTTTTTATATGCATGAATAAAAACTTGCATTTTAGGAAAACCCTATTCCAGTGCTGTTATTGCTCACCGTGTTGGTCTTATTTAGAGGAACTCGACATATCTCATTGAAAGCTGATTACCTTACCGTGAAAAAAGTTGCTTTATTATTGCTAGTTAGTGACGTTTGTGCCATTTTCTCTCGTCATTCATCGGCTCGGCTTCATTTAATGCTTTCGGGTCATTAAGACGCTTCTCATTCACTAATGTCAGCTTGGTAGAAAAACTAATTTCATCAAGCTGTGACAAACACTGACTGACAACCTGCTAACGTTAAAATGTTAATGTTAAAACAGCAAGATAAATGTAAGTAACCATGGTAACCAGTAAGCGCTCAAAGGCTGGCATGGCTATTTCTGCAGTCGAGTTGCGCTGTGCCTACAAACAATAATCCCTCTACAGAGACATCGATATGACAAAACATGGACCTAAAACATAACGGTACTTTAGTTCACTGCTATGTAGCACTAGAAGGTTTCCTGGACTGCAGCCGCTAATGGTGTATTAAGTCCAATACACTCTGAGGAACAGAACCTGTTTGACAACACAAAGTAAGGAAAAAGAATCTCAACACTTCATGGTCTGATCCAAAAGAATAGTAAGGAAAATTCGCTTAGAGTTAGGGCAACATTTTAAACTTAGCGCCATTAATCAGGCCTACGTTGAGAAAACAGACAATTAGGGAGTCCGTTTCTGTTTTAAATTACTGCAGAGGAAGGCTCTCTGTATCACAGAACAGACTGGAGGAGAATGCCTGACCAAGGCTTTCTTATGGGTGCAAAAGGACATTGCCTCTTCTGTGTCTGCAAACGGCAATAACAGGTGATGATTTCCATAATGCACTGATGAGGTGAATAACAAATGTCCCAATCTCTGTGTTTACCTGAGGCGGGTCGACATTCCTCCAGCCTCTTTCTGCAGGGTAACTCACCTCCCCACGCCCTCGCTCTCTGAGCATCATCTTATTTCACCATGTTGCACAGGGTCTTCTTTCACATTTACGCACAGACAGCATTTTATTCAGAATGCAGACGGCGATATTTTTTGGTACAGTGTGTGCTGCAGTTTCGCCCGGATCAAAATGCTGAACACAAAAAGGTCAAATTATAGGCCTTGGAAAACGTTTATTAATTCCAACGGCGTAAAGTGTAATTTAGCGCTCCGCCATTACGACGCCGCCTATTTGATTAGCAGAAATAAAGGCAGCATTTTCACAAACACGAATAGAGTTCATAAACCCCGTACATGCATCCACACCGACATCAAAGCCTCGTTTGAATCCGGAGCCTGGCACCTCGGCTGGCGTTCCTTAATCCCGATAAGTGCTTCGGTGCTTACAGTGATGAATAGCAACCTGTCATCCGGAGCTCAAAAGAAAATATTTACACATGCATACTTATTAATGTACTTGTATCTGAATTCAGTCAAAAGGTGCAAATGCAACACTTTTACCCACCAAAAATGAAGAAGACTATGAACCAACTATTGTATCATTTTTTTTCCTTCTTTTTTTTTTTACTTTGTTTTGCTGAGGTAACTAGCAAAGAAGTAAAATACTGAGATCTAGTGGATATTCTGGCCAAGGCCAAAAAAAAGGATGTATACTTCCTACAGCCAGGTTTGAGCTCCTCCTCAAGGAATGTCCTGGGAAATCTCCAAACGGATCTACTCAAGGTGTTACCAGATCAGATACCAGAACCGCCTTCAGGTGCCTTCTTCCAGAGGTTCTGTGTAGGAATCTTGGTCTTTTTCAGGGTCTTTTTTGAAGCACTGTACATATTTGTGTAGCCGTATCCTTTTCTGATGACATTTTGCTGTAACATATTTTGCCCAGGCTGTTTTGAGTATTTGCACCAAACTGACTTCCAGATCAGGTTTATCGCATCAATAAATTGTTTGACGTGTCTACTCTGAGCTTGGCCCATATGATGGACCTCCACATCCTATCACAAACAAAAAAACACTTCACAAAGGAAACTATTTTCTACCAAACCGTAGGAAACTATTTTCTACCAAACCGTGAAGGGATCTGATTCTAATGGCTTTAGGTTGAATGGTTGTAAAACAATAGATTTTCTTTTCTAGCAATCACATTACTGGATGAGAGGATCAAATCTGTCTATTCAACTACCACTCGATTCCTCACGCATGAACAAAATATCAGCACCATGAACATCCTTACTCGACACGATGACTTACCCCCAAAACGCCTTTACTTTGGTTAAGACATTTAGCCTCAGATTCAGTGAACCTGACTCTTATCTCAAGCAACTCACACTTGGCTGAAAAAAATTAGGGGGTAAGGACAGCAACCTCTGGTTGGGGCCGTAACAAGCCTTTGCCAGTCCCATAACATAAGTAACATTTGGCTGACTGGAGCGGCACTTCTATTGAAGCCATTAGAAAAAAAAAAATCAATACAAGCCAAGCACATTTGAACATAAGCTAGAAGATTAGACGCAATCTGCACATTGTAGAAAGGTAAAACTTCAGTGATGTCATTCACTGTGAATTCGCCTTCTTAAAAATAAACCCTCGTAAATGTCACTGCTCCCGTCAGCACCTGAACTTCTTGGTCTTGTGGGCTGAAATTGCTGAGGTCTCACCTGGATTCACAGGTTCAGCATGTGTCACTGAAGGAGCAGGTGGCCTAAACCTTGTGAATATGAGTCCAGATTGTTTCGGTGGAAAGGACGTGCGCTTATTCGGCTGCAGAAAATGTGTAATACAGCGTCTGCACCAAAGGATCTACTGTGGCTCTGTCACCTTAAAAACTAAGCTAGCACACAGGCATTGCTAGCTTTGCATGTACAGCTTAGGAACGCACACACACACGCAAAGCGACCTTTCTGTAGTGGGCTCTGACTTCACACACCCTCATTCTATCACCTAAAGTAAAGGAAGCACATGGAGGTCAGGTCGGAGAGAGAAAATTAGAGATCAGCACGTGTTTTGTTCGGTGCTGCCTGTTTTTCTAATGCCAACCACAGAAGAAATTGCTGCTGATTCTGACAGAGAAGTGTCAGAATAAAAAAGTAACTATGCAACCTCGCTCGAGGTTGCATAATTACTTTTTACTTACTTCTTAGTTGAGGTGTTGACTTGTCTTCCAGATTTGTGATCTGTGGAATTTGCTGGAGAAACGAATCCCATTAAATAGAGGCTCCACCTCGCTAAGGTACAGAACATCAAAGATCTGCTGTTAACAAGACACAACATTCAGAGGTCCAGTGGACCTCTGAATGTTGTGTCCAGATACGTTTTCCCTCATCAAAAACGTATCTGGACTGTTGCTTTGATTCTTTCACGCATGTTTGAGAAATCCTTAAATTTCCTGTGGCAACCATTCAGCTGTAAAACAAGACAAACAAACAAACAAAAAACCCTGAGTAGGACCGAACACCACCTCTGAGGATGAAGCTCCTCCTCTGAGCTGCGGTTTCCTCACCAAGCAGCCGCTACCCCACCAGTCTACTCTACTCAGCCCCTTCAGACTAGCCAGCAGCAATTAGCAAACAGGTGTTGGAACCGCAGGTGTGCTGAGCTCATTGTACAAGCTAACCTTTTGAGAAAAACATTATTAGAGGGTTTTAAGAAGAGCCATGTTGTGGCCACTTCCTCAAATCGGAGTTTCAGAAAGAGCGGGAGTTTTCAAGGAGATAATTGCTCAATTTCGAGGTGCTAAATTACAAAGTCAATTTTTTTTCAGTCATATTTAATATTATGCAGCATTTTTATGACAACTGACGGTAAGAGTTTCTTGATGGTGCCATAGAACACATAATGCTGCCCCTTCGAAGTGAAATTTGTTCCAAGACTTGCTTGGAAAGAATTCATGAAGCGCTGACATGTTCAACTTCTGGAGATCATGCATTTTTAATGTAAAGCTAATTAAAATTCTTATTTAAAGTGTTTCTGTCTTTTGTCTCCCAGTCAAATCGCCTCCCTGGCGTTAAGGACAGGGTGGAATTAAAGCCGGATGAGGGTTCCCCATGTTCGAAAATGATCGGCTGAAAGGAATCATTAGCCTTCGCAAACAAATGCATCATGGCAGGTAAATGCCATGGATAAAGAATGAACCCTCTCATACGGCGGCTTCAAATGCCCTGTAGTAATGGCAATCTGTCAATTGAAGCTTTTGTATTTCAAAATGCTTTAGTATAGGAGCAGGAAAAAAAAAAGAAAAAAAAAGATGATTTTATTTCGTCAGAAAATGGAGACAGAGATTGGCTCTCGGCGTATTCTGAAAGCAAGTACTAAGATTTGATTTCCTATTCACTTGGCCAAATGCGACTGTTGAATAAAGGAGAGACCTGATGAAACGAGACCCCAGAGAGCAGTTTTTCTTTTTTCTTCCAGAAATACTACGACAGAACGCACTGGGACTGGCTGACTTCGCCATGAAGGCAGATTTGCTTTTAAATCTTTTACATCTCAAATGACTTTTTCAAACAATATAAACATTTCCATAGTTTCAAAACGACCTGGACGTAAATACGAATTTATTCAGCGTTTATTGATGAACCTCGGCTCCTGGGCCACATTTAACTCTGTAGGAGAAAGTGTTCGTCTTTGGAAAGCTGTAATTGTAGGAAGCTATTCCATTCATATTAATGAGAACTTCGGTGCTGATTTATGCAAATCCAGGTTCCAGAGATTGCCTGGTGGTTTCACATAAACTGTCACAAAAAAATAAAGAAAGGAATAAAGAAAGAAATTGCAAAGCACCACGTTTGTGCATGTTTTAATGTGTGTGCGGTTTAAAGCTGTCGGCACTTGTATTTGCCTTGAAGTGTGTTTTATCATTCATGCTCACTGCAAGATATAAATGATGCAAAATTTCACAGAAAGACAAAGTGGTACTGCATGCAGATGGTGATAATTCAGAACAAAACTCAATTTTGTTTTTAGATCTCGGCCTTTCACCAACCGTCTGCTGTTGACGCAAAATTAAATTTGGAAATGGGATAAGAGCTTTCTGATTTCACCTCATTTAGACTGACATTATCCGCACAACTTCAAACTTTCAATAAAAAAAAACAAACAATTATATTAACAAATACATTAAAAAGGAAAAATAGTACCAAGTGACATAATCATTCTTTTCACATAAGGCAAAATTATTCCTACTTGTGCTAACGCAACATTTAACCGTTGTTATTGGTGGTTATGCTAACTAGCCTGAACATTCATGACAAGATTTGCTAAAGTAGCAGAAAGAAAGGGGGAAATCGGGGCGGATGAGCAACATCATATAATATTGTGATCGACAGCGCTTAGACCCGCCTCCTGACTTTGATTGGTTGTTTCTAGTTAGCACTGGAAGCTCAAAGAGGAGCTCAAGTTCATTCACACAATATTTGTCTCATACCATACTGTCATGACATAAGTGACAGTTTCAAGAAATATGTAATAAAATATATTTTTTATCAAAGTTACAATTACTTAGTTACATTTCAGAAAATTTTTATTATTGCTTAAACTAGACATTTAACTCTGTAAAACATTAAGAGACCACTTAAAATGATCAGTTTCTCTGATTTTACTCTTTATAGGTAAATGTTTGAGTAAAATGAACATTGCTCTTTTATTCTATGAACTACTGACAACATGTCTCCGAAACAACAAGCAAAAATCTAGTATTTATTTCCAGGAAATGGGAAACGGTCAAAATAATGAAAAAGATGCAGCGCTTTCCGACCTCAAATAATTAAAAGAAAACAAATGCTGTCCAGAGCTCTTTTTTCCAAAGCTCTACATGTAAATATGTGTGAGCTATATATACCCTATGAAGCCATTCTCAAAAAAAAAAGAAAGAGAGCGAAAAAAAGTACAAAGTCATAATAAAAGGTTTATCTAATTCCAACATGACATCAATGTTATCAAGGATAAGTATTACTAGAACTATGCATGATGAAATAGTACAGTAAGACTGCACCTTAGTCACTTTTTTTTTGCTAAATCTGGACTCTCCATCTGTTCCTATATGTATGTGTGTAGGCTTGAACGCTTACATCTGTTGGCTCACAGACTGATGCATGTGTGCGTTAGCGGCCGCCCTGCCGGTGCTAAACCCTGCGGGCTGTCCTGGGGGAAGAGTCGGCTCAAGATCCCTGGTGAGGATGTCATCTTGTGTGAGGCGGCCCACGGGGACCGACAGGCTCACGGGGGACACTCACTCACTCTCTGCCTCATTGACTTAAAAGCCGTGGATAATATGATGAACTGCAACGCCACCGCGGCTCTCCCGTCCGACAATTACCGCTCGACGAATACGTTTACGGGAGCTCAAGGTTGGACAGATTTGCTTAAGACAAAGGACTTGAGCGAAAAGAGTTCCTTCCCGGTGGCAGCCCAGGTTTCCTTTGTGATATAACTCATTCATCTTTAGTTTCTGACCCAGTTCTGTCGCGTGGTTCCTCCTTAGCAGCATCGCCTGGGCCTATTGACACGGCTCAGCTGAAGCGCGGGGAACACGAGGAGACACCGAGCCCCCACAGATGGGGCTCGACAGAAGCATGATGAATTTAGGAGTAAGCAAACGTGCGAGTCGCTAATGGTAATGCAACCCCCCCACTCCCCCAAAAGCGACGTCGTGTGACAAATGGATTACTTATTTTCATTAACAATGAGGTTATAAAGAGGCATATTTTAGAAAGCCTGGTTATTTATTTATTTATTTTTTTTCTCAGCAACTTGACAGACTTTATTAGATTTACCGGCAAGATTTATAAAGAATTAATGAACTCTCCATGAGCGAACTAACTGCAGCACCTGCACGGCTTAAACGACACGTCAGTGCTTCATAAACTCCACTGATATAATGGCTTCGGCACAAAGAAGTGGAACGGGAACATTAAAACCAAAGCCCGGCTCCAGCCCTGTAAGCACTGCTTTCCGTGGACACAAATCTGCCACTGCTCAGTTACATTATTGATATTCAATCAAAAATATTCTATGGAGTGAGGCACTACTCGGTGTGTGAGGATGAGTTAATGGGCTGCTGAAACGCTGCTGCTTTAATGACATGCCCCAGAGACTGCCGCAAGAGGATATACACTGTGTACGGTAAAACACTTCTGCTGCCACTTGTCTTCTTCTTGAGGAAACTTCAAGAAGAATTAAGATTTAAATCTGTTGAGATGAGTGGCAGCCTTCAAAGCTGTCGGCGTCCCTGGTTCAAATGTATAAAATTCCTTACAGCTGATGTCTGTAACTTTTATTTAAAAAAATATATGTTTTTTTTGTTTTGTTTTTTTTTTATAAATGTGTTTGTTAAAGCTGTCACCATGTCTTGACAGTGTAATATGAGACAGATAATCTGTGAAAAGATCGATCTCCTCCCTGTGCTGCTATTGGCATCTGAAAAACAACCAACGGCTCCCGGTGAAAAACAACCAATCAGACGCAGGAGGAGGGGCTTAGCGATGTCAATCAACCTTGTGAACGCACAATTTTAAATTCCCCCAATAATAACGAATGGTACAATAATTACATACCAACTTGTGTTGAAAGTCGGAGCTTTGGGAACATTCGAAGCATTTACTCGTTCCTCTGGTGCCAACTATTCAATTTTGTTTCTATTCTCAGCTAATCCTATCCAGTTACATACACATGAAACATATTCACAAATATAAGTGTAGATATTTTTTACTTTTTATTTTTTACCTAAATATCTGTAAAGCAGTCATACTGGATATCAGTTCTTGTTGGAATTTGGTCTGAGTTTCCCCAACACAATTTTAACTTCAGGGAAATTATCGTTGAACTTCTGACTGCAAAATCTGATTTCAGAGTAGAAAACAAAAGCAAGCAGCGATTTCCTCCAGACATGTCGCAGTTCTCCAACATGTTAGCTTTAGAGATGCGCATTTGATTTGTTTTCTTACCATGCTTGCAATCATTCTTACTCTGCATGGTGGCAAAATAAACTTGCATTCTCATCCAGACCTTTTTTTCTAATTCATTTTTAAAGTATAACTCTCCTCTGTGATTTAATAGGCACTTCCTGAAAGACCTGGCAGTGAAACAGTTTAGTAATAAATGTGCAGAAAAGGACAGACTGGCGACATGTTCAGGGTGTACCACGCCACTCACCCGTAACGCTACCTGGAGATAGGCACCAGCAGCCCTCCCGACCCCACTAGGGACAAGGGTGTTAGAAAGCGGATGGATGGATGTACAGAAAAGGTAGCCATGGTGAAAGTTACCTGCATCACAGGAAATATTCTCCACATTGTCTAGCTATAGTAGCTAGTTTCTTCTGGCATTTTTTCCCCTTTAGTTTGAATATACTTTGTATTTAACTTGGCTCTTTCTTTCAGCTGTCTAGCACTCCCCTTATTAGACTCTCTTGGTTTTTATGTCACTCTTTAGTCCTCCTCTATATTTCAACATCTTGTTCTTTGCTGTTCATTTCTGGTTTCTGCCGTTGCCCTGACCGTGGTTCCCAATCTGTTTTCCTCATGAAAAGTCCTGCAAGCTTTCCCAGTTCATTTACATTAATCTCTGTTCTTTCATACCGCCTCTTTTTTTCAGCGTTTCGGTCCTCTGGCAACCACACTCTATGACACTGTGGCTGAATGAACGACGGAATAAGCTCTGATAAAGACCCATCACTCCGTCGCCGATAAATCCTCTTTCATTTTTTTTTTTTCTTTTTTTGTCTTCCTGGCTACCTCTCTCATTTGCACATTCCCTCACACATTCAAGAGATTCTAAAATTAGCAGCATCCATTTCTGCATCGGCACCGGCTCGAAAGGCCTCGGAGCAGGAAGCAGAGGATGCATCAAAGGCTTCATTAGGTGATCCGCGAGCTTGTGTGCACAGCACAGACGTACACACATTTTCCCTTTTTTTCTTTTTTTTTTTTTTATTCCCATTCATTCATGTAGAACTGAACGCCTGAACAAATGCACAGACAAACATGTCTACAGAGGAACAAAGCAGGACCATTCCAGCCCACCTCCTTTAGGCTTTCTGTCAGCCGCTCTGACAGTCTTGTGTGCCCTATTATGTAAACGGGTCACTGTGAGGTTTTTTTTTTTTTTTCCTTTTCCATTTGTCTTAATGCGAACGACGCAGCACGACACACGCAGCCAGACATGAACAAGCCCAATATACCCGCGTTTACATGTTTACCATAAACACATGTTTATATGTAACATATAAACATGTGTTTATGGTAAATATGTAAGTATATATGTACATATAAGTAAATATGTAACATAAATATATGTTACATATATATTTATGTAACAGATGAATATATATGCATGCATATTGCATGCAAATGGGTGTTGCATGCAATATGCAACACATGTTTGCGGTGAGAGGGGGCACTTGTAAAAGGTTTCTTAGGTTGTCACTCAAATAGTCAACATTGTACATTTATTCACGTGGGAGTGGACAAAAATGTCCCCCTTGGTCTAAATTACCTTACTGGCATCTTATTGTATTGTCTGAGGTACAAATGTGAATGACTATGGAGTGTAAGAAACTGATTTGTGAATTAATGTTGTTTAGATATAAAAAAAAAGGTCAGAAAAATAATAACTCTTATATTTTTACTCTTTCTTTACATGGAAACATTTAAGAATCTATCAGTTATACAGTTTTGTTAAAAATAATATCAGTCGAATGTCATAAACCACATTAGTCACTGTTATCGATAGACTATGTTTATTCATGGTAAATACTTGCAGGCCACTATAAAAAAAAACCAACAGCCATAAGACGCCTGCTGCTGATTTTATCTCACTGAATTGTTAATTGAAAGGTGCATTTTGAAAATAACAACGGGGTTGAGTTTAGTCGGTGAGGACAAACGGTGGCCCTTATTTAAGGACAAAGGCAGCAAATATTGTAGTGCACTTCTCTCTGAAAATGTGAATAAAATGGTTTGTTTTCAGGTGTTATTCAGAAAAACAGCGGTCTTTAATTAAAAGGTTGACTGGCAAGAGGAAAACATAAATAAGTGTCAGAAATTATACTTATTTAAAGCAATTCTAAACAATGAATAGCTTTTTAAATGAAAGAAAAATGTAAAAAAAAAAAAAAGAAAGAAAAGCAAATACAACTTGAAATTGAATTTAATGGGTCAAACAAGAGCCAAAATGCAAAAGACTCAGTGATTAGCGCTAGCTTAAAACTCTCGCCCCAAATTTGGGGCCAACTGCACTGATTCCAAGAGACTCTTTGGAACAAAGGGGTTGAATAAAGAAGATCTACAAACTAAGACATCCATGTGAAGTCAAGATATTGTCAACAACTCTATGCTGTCGATGTTACCATTAGCCAGAAAAATCCCATTGACTGGCCAAAAGAGAAATAGTTTGATATTTTTGAGGACAAATGAAAGCAGGATTGTTGTTTCTGTGTCTGGCAGCCACAGTCAGTTTGTGTATGAAGCTAAGGGAATGTTTCCCAGACAACACCATCCAGTCTCCATATCTTTAAGTCATGTTCCATTATCCTAAGAGCTCAAAATCCCTTGAAACTGAAGCAGGACAACATTTGATCTGCCAATCATTGGTCAGAGAAGGTCAAGGGAAAGTTCTTCCAATTTTGGTCATCAGATCAACAGGCAAAAAGACAACACACTGCTTACCACCTCTTCTAAACAGGAGGAGAAATTACAAACACAACAGAGCTATTCTAGAGGTTTTGTTTCAGCGGTCCTTTTATGTAGAGTAATTCTCTTTCATAAATGTTGCAGCAGCCTCCCCCTAATTCTGTGGGAAACCCGCGTTCCTCCAGCGTCTGATTAGAGACTCCCGTGGAGGCGCCCCGCTCTCTGTCTTTGCACAAACACTGACACTGCTTCAAAGTTATATTAAGTTCTAACTTCTCCAAAAAGAAGCAAAAACAAAGACAATGTGTCGCACCTAAACTAAAACATTCAGTGTCTCGCAGAGGAAGAAGCCAAAGTTCAGATCTAGTTCCATTTGAGAGTCTGCGGCAAGACTTGACTATTGATATTCCAGATTTCTGCAGCTCATCTTCAAACTAGCACCAGAAAGCATGGACACATTTCTCCAGTTTGAGTGAGTGTCTGTTTTAAACAGCCTGGCCCGGTCTGGTTTAGGCCTCATGGATCTTCCCCAACGTTCACACAAATGTAAGAGCGCTCCGGTGAGGCGGCCCGTCTCGTTTAGACATTACGAGCTCCAGACTTAAATTACAACTCAAGACTCGTCTTTATACCATGGCATTTTATTCCAATAGAATATGAAAGCAGTGTGTATCTTGTCATTTTCAGTTTTCTATATACATTTATTGTATTTTTTCTTTGTCTTATTGTCTATTTTGTTTTAGATTAGCCGTAAAGCACTTTGTTTGGGTTCAGGCATTTTTCAAAGTATGCTATACAAATTCAACTTTTGGAATTGTGACGTTTCACCAAAAAGTGCATCCAGTCTGATTTATGAGGCATTTCACAAAATAATAATAATAATAATAATAAAAACACAATTTTCCTATGTATATATTTATTTGCAACAATTGTTGATATCAGTGTTTCTTCTTTCTTTCCATATTTTGTACATGTGCCGCATTCTGCAACATTATGTACATTATTTCCTCTGAACACTGAACCTGCACTCAATTAGGCAAGACATTTTATGTTCATTTGTTTTGTTTTAGACCTTCACAGCAGAGGCGATGATACGATTCGGAGCGTGTGCGTCTGTAGCCGCGTCACGTTGGGGTTTACGAGACGTCGAACTGTCCTTCAGACACGCGCAACCCCCGTAACCAACAAATCAAAACCCGAAAGTACAACAAGCCAAGCACAATGAACCAGAAATGAGCAGTAATTCAGACAAAGTGCTCCTCGGAGGAACATGACAGTCATGTCTTCCTCCTGGCACGTGTCACTGTGGGTGCGCGCCGGGGCAATGACAAGTGGAGGCAAGAGGAGGCCAAACAGGGAGAGAGGAGTCAGGCTCAAGGAGCGAGAGGGAGGGTATATGTGACTGAGTGCATCTATGTTTCCTATCTCCTTTTGTAACGCGGACACCCTCGGGGCAAATCGCACACTTGCACACACACGCAACCACGCAAACACACACAACGCAAACCTGCCGTGACAGCAGTCAGAGACACCCTATGTGGTCACATGTTCTCCTGCCCTGACTCAGATATGGGAGAAAAGAAAAAAAAAAAAGATACAACTACTTTCTCTGTGTTATTCGTCACTGATTTACTGTAATTTCTACAACGACCCCTGGCTGCGAGGAGAAGTGACGCGAACGGACGTCATACCGCAATTTGAAATTGTTCCACTGTGTTGCTTCGATGAGTATTTCGGAGGTGTTGTTGTTGTTTATAAGTCGGAATCAGAAGACCAATTAAGCTTCGTTTGCTGAAAATGCTCTGAAAGCGAGGCCGCTGGTGCCCAAAAGCAGATGCAATAACACAACTACATGAGATCAATAGCAACATGCACAGGGTGCTCAGCTGGTGGTTTGGAGCGCGCGTTGTAGAGGTCGAAAAATCTGCAAGAAGAATGAAATAAATCATAGAAATAACAGCGTGAGTGACAAAAACACTGTGAAGTATTGCATCAATGTAATCAGAAAAGAAGTTATTTAATAATTGTAGAAACTAGGACTAATAGCAATGTGGCACAGCAACAAGAAATGATCAAATACATATCTATGGATCACACAAAATATTAATGTGCACATTAATATTTTTATACACATTAAAATATTAATGTGTATGAAAATATTAACATACACCTGCATCCTAATAAATTATAATTTAATTGAAGGGCTAAATTACAGACAGATAGATAGCATTTCCTACTGTAGATTTTCATTGTTATAACAAATTAAACAAAATTCAAAATTCAGTATCACAAAAAATATATATTGAACAAAAATATAAACACGCCATGTCAAATATTTTTCCCATTGTTGCCCACTGCACTGACCTCCATTGAAAACCTCAGGGTTATTCCACCAAATATTGATTTCTGAACTCTTCCTGAATTAAAACATTAGTGTTGTTGTTTCTAAAAGAATATGAACTTGGTTTCTTTACATTATTTGAGGCCTGAGAGCGTTGCATCTTTTTTGCCATTTTGTCCATTTCCCATTTTCTGCAAATATAAAAACTAAATATTTGCTGGGAATTTCAGAGACACGTTGACAGTAGTTCATAGAATAAAAGAACAATGTTCAGTTTACTCAAATATTTACCCACAAAGAGTAAAATCAGAGAAACTGATCTTTTTTTTTTTTTTTTTTTTTTTTTTAAGTTTTCCAAAGCTGTACATTACATAAAACCTAATGGATCACACTTTTTTTGTCTGTCCATGTGTTCTACAGTATAACACTCAACACCACGGGCATTACAGCAGGTCTTGGTATTATCAGCTGTGCAGGCAGGTGCCAAGTCCTCCTGCAAAAAGGAAATCAGCATCTTCATAAAGCTTGGTAGCAAAGGGAGCAAAAAGTGCTCTAAAATATTCCCACAGACCGATTTTGGAGTTCATAAAACACGTAAATTACACGCAATAGAAGGTAATCTGCACTCTGACTCCTACCCTCTCGTTCTAACCTAAAGAGAAACTACATTTAAAACCTTATGAGAAAACTCGGCAGGTGTAGGGGTCAGTAAGCATCTCATTTGCTGTCTCGACATGTAAAAGTTGCAACGCTGTTGTTCAAGGCAAAACACTTAGCAGAGCACCGACCACAAGCAGGTTGCTTGGTTCTGCTAATTATTTCCTGGTGGTTTAAATAGCGATTTCAAGAACATCAATGCTCATCGCAGATCTGCTCCTGCCACTTCCACTAAGCACCCATCAAGGCATCAAATATCACGCTCTCTGTCCAGCTTCAGTCGGTAATGATGCGTGTCTTGCGACGAAGAAAATACGAGTCTGGAAGATGTTAGCAGAACATCTTCCAGACCCAGAACCAAACACAACCACAACCCCCCGACTGTGTTTTGCTTTTCTGAAAAGCAACACGGCTTTTGTGATTTTTAGCTCCCATTCCTGCCTGACAAAGATGTCAGCATAACATTGAGTCCGCTGGAACATTAAGGTTCTCTGCAGAATCATAAAGAAGTCTTTATGCATTAACAGCTCACTGTCTTGACAATGAGGGTCCCCCTGCTGTTTTCTGCATGCACACAACATCTGCTGTGACTTTGTGGGGGTTTATTACTGTGGCGGTATCATGGCTTGGAACACACTGTTCCTACGTGCGGAGTGTGGGAGTTTGTTAGCAGCAGCTTATCTGGGGCGATTAGCTGCACTGGCCTCCTACCAAGGCTACAACCTCATCAAGCTCACACTAGGCTGGCAGCAATCAAAGTAAATTGATTAAACACACTCGGCATCACGGCTGCTATGGACATCACGGTTAAATTAATTTTGAGCAAATCATAAATCTATTCTAATAAATACTGTCCAACAACGGGGCCAACTGCAAAGAGACGCCAGTATGTGCAAGGCACCCCGTGGAGCGGAGCACACATCTCCAAATTGTGCATAGGCTGATTGACTTGAAAAAAAAAGTTGTAAATATTCCAAGATGATGCTGAGGAATCCTTGTTAAATTATATTTAGGATTGTAGGCTTCAGAACAGAAGAACAGACTATTAAAAACAAAACGTGATGGGCCTCCAACTAGAATCAGAATTTCTTTTACTGTCATTGCGTACGAAAGAAAGTATAAAAAATAGCAACTCTCCAAGACAAGTCAAATAACTGAATAGAACATCAAGAAATTAAGTATGTCTCAATAAATATAAAATATAGTAGAAACACAAACAACTGAGATGTTAAGGAGAAATAAATAAATGATGATAAGGTTTTAGCTCTTGGGTGGAAACTGTTTTTTTTAGTCTCTTTGTTCCACAACTACTTTAGAAAGTGTCATGTTCAACGACCTGGCTGCATTAGACGAACACACAGGCAGGGGGCGGCAGCGTGGTGTTTTACGTTTATTTTTTATGGAGACACTTACAGACAGGCAGTTCCGACTCGGGGGCACCACGTAGACAGAAGCTAGGACAAACTGAAACGGCAAATCTTACTTCCTCTTGGCTAGGTTGACTAGACGCTAGCTAGCATCTAGCCAGAGTCTGACGAGGATCCCGCGCCCCATTAATGTGAAGACAGGCTAAAATACACACAGAAGCAGGTGTTAGTCATTTGAGATGTAAATAAGGATTTAAATTTACTTTGGCCACATTAAGATATTCAAAATGGAGTTTCTCGATGTGAATTCTTGATCCGTCTTGAAGCCACAGAATTCATGTCGACAGCCATGGTTCATGGAAATTCATCATACGTTGAAGCTTATACTTATAAAGTGACAATTTCAGCTTCACAAATATTACCCTAGCAGTTCATATTTAAGAATCGGTCTTCTATCTGCGTTGGATAAACACCTTTTTACATTAATTCACAGCCCAAGTCCTAATAAATCTGCTCAGCCTTCCACCTCCACACTGCATGTTAAATACTACAGTTACATTCAGAAGTGAGCAACTTAAAAGGCCGAACTCAGGAGGCAAACGACTTCTGGGAGTTTGGGTTTGGAAAAAAGTAAAAAATAAAAAATAAAAAAAATAGGAGTTGGGGATTAAAGTCAACACTCACGACAAAAAGAGAAACACCTCTCTCTCTCATAGCAGCGAAGCAATTTGAGGTTTAGCGTTTGATTCCCTGCTCTCTTTGGGATGGAGACATTAAAACAAAATCAATACTTAACTTTCAAAGCTTATGAGAGAGAGGCATATAAGAAAGTGGATTTTATGTAAGGCGAATTTGGTATTAAATCACTACGGCCGAAGCAAAATAGTGTTTACACAGACTGTACAGAAACACAAGCAGTGTGTTTGAAATGTTGACTCAAGATACAGTGTGCTTACGGTTCACTGATGTGAAATTTCACAAAGCTGTGGCTTTATCTAGGCAAACTCAAGTTGTTTAAATGCATAAAAATATCAGTTTATGTACATTTCCCAACATTGAAGAAAAAAAATAATAAAAAATTCTTTCTATTTACTCTTGTATTGGGCAAATGGAAATAACGTTGGTATTCCCGACTGACCTAAAACAGAAATTGTTTAGTCCAATTTCATCTCAGACGGTGAAGAAAAAAAAAGTTTCAACATTTTATAGTGTATTAAATATCTTATTTCATCTCCACGACACACAGGACAATGCAAAGGGAACTTGCTGCGTTACTGTCACACATGTTGGGATTCTAAACGTCGTGAGTCGTGACTACCGGCCTACTGTTACCCACTGAAGCTTCGAATAGCCACCGTCTCGTCACGGGTTAAAGTGAACAACACAAATCTCACACATGTCCCTTTCTCAAGCACTGATCCGTAAACCGCTCCTTCTTTGCAGATTTTTTCTTTCTTTTTTTTTTTTTTTTTTCCCCCATCTAAAGTTACTTGCGAGCGCTGCTGGACTACACAGGCACAAAAATACACAGGAAGGGAAACAAAAAAAAGCAAAGCATCTGATCAGTTTTTCGCTGTGCCTTTGATCAACTGCTTATCTTGATTTAAAGAAGTTTCCTTTTTCTCTGCAGGGATCGATAAGTAGGGGGAAGTGTAATCTGAATAGGCAGTAAAGCTGACCACATGCGGGACAAAGCCAAGAAAAAGAAACACTTCTCAGCACCAGCCAATTAAGGGAACACAGCAGAGTGGCACATTCAAACTGTAGCAGGGTTGAGTGAAATGAGATGGCAGTAAAGCTGCTAATTAGCTGACACAACACACTCCTGACCAACGTCCATTCGGTTGAGCTCTTTTATCTGAGTCTTTCGCTCCATCAGACTTGCACGCACACACACGTGATAACAGATTGACAGATTTACTGACCTTCCATTGCGTACTTCATATCCTGTGCAAACAGGTTCCACATGATCTCGGCACTGATTTTCCCAGCGTTCAATTCCTGCGGAAACCTGTCGGGATGGAGAGAAATTCCAATCAGCCTCATGCTTCCACGCGACGATAACCGGACAACGCCGACGTCCTCCCCTTCCTCTGACTTTCCAGCAGCTATCTTAGCAGATGTGGAAGTGGATTTGGTCGCTCTGTCTCTCACTGTACTTCCCCCCCGTTTTGCCACTCCCAAAACTTTTGGTTGAGCTGAGGGGTAAATGGGAGAGAAACGGCTAGGTGTAAGAGCAAGTGTGGGAGGAAACATCAACGCTTTAAGGGAGAGACAGAGACGGCGGCAGCCTAATTGGCAAGTAATCTGTTTTGAATGTGTATGGATTTCCAGTCAAAGCTTGAATGCGAGATGTCGTCGGTTTAATTATCCATGGCTTGGCGAAGTGATGGGAGGACATTTATGGATGACCGAGCCGGCCCCGAAGATGGTGATTTTATCTGGAAATATTTCACTTTTTTATGGAGACTGTGTTGTGTCGCACAGCAAACAAAATGCCTCTCCCACCCGAAAAAGAACAAAATCCTCTTGCAAGATTAGTCATCTAATAGACGTCATGTGGAGAAAAAAATATATAGTAAAAAAATTTATGGTAAAATACTGTAAAAATACAGTAAAATTCTGGCAACTATAGCTGCCAGTATTTTACCATAAATTAATTTTTCTTTTTTTACAGTCTACATAAAGAGCCATTAAGCAATGTTCACATCCTCACTCTAAAAACACAACCTTCAAACCGACGTGTTATCATTTGTTGTAACAACGGTCTGATAACTGTGCTGTACATTTTCATTCAAATGTACAACCAGGTTATGGGACGCTTTAATATTTGAAGCCCTCAAGAGGAATTATTCAACGCATCTCTTAAAGAAAAGTGAAAGGAAAAACGGCTTCAAACATATCAAGACGCGGCCTTTCACCCAAACTGACCTGCCAGTCGGTCAAGTGGAGTGCTAATCAGAGGAGTTGCCCGTGGCAACTCGTTTCGGCCGAGGGAGAGTGTGCGGAAAGAAGGACTAGAAGTGGCGCACCTTTTATGGAAGCGTTCAAATTCGTTGTTGGAAGGAGTGACCCAATAAAAATCCAGACTTAACTCAAATTCTAAATATGTGGAACGATTTGAAGAGGTCTCTGCAAAGCCCCTCTCCACCCAACCTGACAAAGTTTGAGTTATCTTACAAAGAAAGACTGGGTAAGCCTTTGTTGTCGTGGAGACTCACCCCAAAATATCCACAGGTGTAATTGTGGTTGAATTATTGACTCAGGTTTATTGATTCAGGGACACAAAACATGTCACAATGACAAATATTGGTAAAAAAATAAATAAATCTGAGTTAACTTTCTTCTACTTGCCAATCATGCGCTGCATTTTTATAGGCTACCGCTTAAAATAAAAATAAACTACATAAAGTTTGAGTTTCTAATGAAACAAAATATAGACAATTTTGATTTATTTTTGCCAGTCACTGCTGGCGTTACACTTCTCCTACCATTTCGAAAACCTTTCTGCTTTCCGACATTATTCTTCAGTCTGGTCATGCTCCCGCTTGGGCGTATTACGGCTGAAGCATGCAATGAAAACGCTTTATAGTGGAAATGAATATGAATCTGCAGTCGGTGCACATGTTTGGGATTGCTTCACAATTTACTTTTTGCTGGAGAGAAGCATTATCTGCAGGAAGAATGTTTTTTTTTTTCTCAGAACATCCCGGCATGCTGCTTCTTCTTCTTCTGCTTCTTCTTCTTCGTCTTCTTCTTTGTGTGAGAGGAGGGTGTGAGTGGAAGAACAGAAGAAGAGTGAGAGCGTGAGAGTTTATATTTTCCATATTTGTTTTTTTCTTGCTGTTTTTCACTTGGTGTTTATGCTATTTGTTTAGTGGTGATTTTGTGTTAGTTTGTCACGTTTTTAGGGTTTTTTGGTTCGGGCGCGACCGTCAGGCGTGCCTGGCTGGCCGGCGTCTCAGGACGCCATGGTGGCTGGTGCTGGGGCTTTCTCCACGCTGACACAGAAAAACGGCAAGAACTGGCAAGGGTTTAAAGAGATTTTAAGTTATTTTTGGACTGGTTTTAGACAGAGGAAGTCTGATTTTACCTGTCTGAGACAGAGGTGGGACTATGGGAAAGTTCAGATAAAACTGCTGAGTCAGCAGCACACTCTCAATGTCACCCGTGACGTTACCAGATCTATCAGAGACCAGGAGATGAATAACGTGGAATTAGAACAACTTAATGAATCCTTCAGAAAATACGCTCGAGTGTTTCATCCATCCATCCATTTTCTGTTCACCCTTGTCCCTTAATGGGGTCGGGAGGGTTGCTGGTGCCCATCTCCAGCTACGTTCCGGGTGAGAGGCGGGGTACACCCTGGACAGGTCACCAGTCTGTCGCAGCGCTCGAGTGTTTATGGTCTGGTTTTACCTGGTTTTAAGAACAATATGGTTTTATCTGCCTACGCTGAGGATGTTGTTGTTTTTATAAAAGATAAGGAAGATGTCAGTATTTTAACCAAGATG
>CAEGAE010077476.1:0-40728 GCA_903067095.1 Girardinus metallicus
CTGCTCCACCTCCAGCTGCTGTGGTTCTGAGTCAAACCAACCTGTTCCCCTCCTGGCCTGTGGGGGCGCTGCACCAACAACCACTGAAGGAAACGACACAAAAACTTCTGAAGACACTGAGAGCAACTTCCTTCTCCACCAGATGGAACCAAGATGGAGGCGTCAGAGTTTAGAGTTGGAGGATTTCTCTTTAGTCTTTGGCTAAAGACCAGGAGCCGTTTCTGCTGCTAGGCGGAGAAGTAAATAAAAAAACTAAAAAGTAAATAAATAAATTATAATGTTTATGAATGTCTAGAAAGCAACAACTTCAGAAAGTGTTAATTTTGTTACATATTATGAAGGAGGAGGAAACGTTTCCTGATCAATGGGGGGATATGGACTAAAACGTTTTGTGATATTTTGTGAAACTATTATAACAATAAAAGTGACATTTCTGTCTTTTTCCAGATAACTGTAACCTGCAGCCCCACATATAGACATGCTGCTGTTTTAAAACTCTTCTTCAGGACTCCAGCCACGTGGAGCCGTCCGATGTTTCCACCAGTCTGCTCCCAGTGACTCACTGGTATGTTGGTGCTCTAACTGAACCAAACGTGTCATGGCCGCCGCGCTCACCCAGCTCGTGCGGCAGCTCGTGGCAGAAAACGGCCACCGACGTGCTCAGTCCGCTGGACAGACTCTCGCTGAAGGCGGCTCCTGCAGACACACAGACACTCCGTCAGGCCGCGCCCGCCGGCGGGGCGTTTCCGTGGCGACGGCGGCTCACCGATGGCGAGGCCGTCGCTGAAGTTGTGCAGGCCGTCGCCCATGATGACCATCCAGGCCAGCGTGGCGACGCCGGCCTGCTGGAAGTGCTCCTCGGAGTAGGAGTGGGCGTGGCTGTGGGGGTGGTGGTTCTGGGAGTGGTGGTGGTGCAGGATGTGGTGGTAGTCATGGTGATGGTGGTGCATGCTGTCCGCCTGGCCCACCGTGTCGTGGAAGTGGGAGTGGCATTTGTTCTCGCAGTCCTCGGCCGAGTATCCGGCGGCGGCGGCGGCGGCGCCCCCCGCGGGCCGGCCGTACGTCTGCTGCGTTACCACGGAAACCTGCGGCGTCAGCATCACCTGCTCCTCCTCCGACACGCCGCCGGGGAGCTCGCCGAACGCACCGGCGCCGTTCGGCTCCACGTCTGATGGAGGAAGAGCAGATGGACAGGAAACACAAGATCAGAACCGGATCAGATCAGAACTGGACCAGAACCAGATCAGAACTGGACCAGAACCAGATCAGAACCGGATCAGAACTGGACCAGAACCGGATCAGATCAGAACTGTACCAGAACCAGATCAGAAATGGACCAGAACCAGATTAGAAGTGGACCAGAACCAGATCAGATCAGAACTGGACCAGAACCAGATCAGAAATGGACCAGAACCAGATCAGATCAGAACTGGACCAGAACCAGATCAGAACTGGACCAGAACCGGATCAGAATCAGATCAGAACCGGATCAGATCAGAACTGGACCAGAACCAGATCAGAAATGGACCAGAACCGACTCTCACCTTCGCTTGGCTTCAGCTCGCTCTCCTCCAGAGCCGGCTGCTTCTCCGGGTCCGATTTGTCCGTCTGGTCCCACTTCTTCTGGACCTGACAGCATAACCATCATGAACATCAGAACCAGCAGAACCAACAGAACCAGCAGAACCAGAACCTCCATTTGTTTGTACGACAGGATATGAAAAACTGTTAAATTAAAGTCTGTTATGAGAATAAAGTCGTCATAATCCAAAATAAAGTCATAATACTATCAGAAAAAAATCTTAATAATACGAGAATATTCATAATATCACAAGAATAAAATGATTATGTTTTTCTGCTAGTTTTATGATTTGTTTTGTTTTAATATTTATTTCCTGTAAAAGTTAAATTCACTGCAAAGTTTTGTTGAAAAAGCTGCATGTGGCGCCATCTGCTGGTTGCACTAAGCCTCTTATTTAAAGCCATATAAACTATTTTCTGCTGCATTAATTAGCAGATATTCCTGCACAGACATGATGTAATCCTGTCATCGGGTCGTGCAGCTTTTTCTGTGACGGTTCTGAGTTTTTAATTAAATCTGAATCCACTTTAACAGAAAACATCGAAGTTTGTCTCCAACCTTCTGTTTCTTGTCTTTGTACATTTTTCCCAGCGTCAGGAAGTGTTCGATCAGGAACATGAAGTAGACTCCGCCCAGAGCCGTCAGGCCTTTCCACACGCCGTCCATGTTCTCCTCGCCGCCGTCGTCGTGAGGATGAAGGTCGTCCAGGTGATGGTAGTGGTCGTGGTTCCCGTGGGACTGAAGAGAAGGAAACAAAACGCCTGAGCGACGCGGCAGCTGCTCTGACATCATCAGACGTTCTGACCAGAGAGACGGCGGTGAGTAAAGCACCTCCTGATGTCTCCACGGTCAGGTGGAGTTTCCTTGTATTCTGGTTTAAAGAGAAATGACTGAACAAAGTCTTGTCTTCTCACATTTTTTATTTTAGTTTTGAATCCAAAGTCGAAAATGGAGAAATGGGCAGCAGGGCTGAATTTGATTTTGAGGATTTTTGATCCAGAAATTGTTCTGTATGTAAAAGTGTGAAAAAAAAACAAACAAGATGAATGAAATCCTGCATCTTCTCTAGATTCAGGATTTCTTCCTGTTGTTTTTCCTTTTTTAAATGTTTTTCAAAAATATTCTTGGCTTATAAATGTCTTGAGTTTTAGTCCTAAACTTCAAACGTCCAAACCAAGAGGACACAGAAGTTCACACAGATTTATCCTTTAAGATAAATTTAACTAATTAGAAAAGTTTCACTGTTTTTCCAGAAGATTATTCTTTCCTTCATGTGTAAAAACATAAGTGTCATTATATTTCTTAAACGTACATTTAAATTCAGAAGAAAGAAGAATTCAAAAAGAGGGGGCTAATAACTCATCCCTGTGGTACACCATAAGCTAAGCTAAGCTAAGCTAAGCTAACTGGTGAAGCTATTAGGACTGAAGATTCAAATTTTACAGCTAGAAAAAAGGAAAATCTGGACCAAGATAAATAGTCCAGTTAAAATAAGTGAACAGTTCTTGATTTTACCGCGGAGGCACCGGAGATCTCTGCGGTAAGACGAGTCGGTAGCGTTTGTAATAAATCTGAGGGTGTCGTTTCGCTCCGACTCACATGAGGAATGAGGTGCAGGAAGGCGTCGCCGCTCAGCGTTCCCACGGCCAGCGCCACCAGGAAGCTGAGCAGGAACTTGAAGAAGACTCTGTTCATGAGCGGGATGAGGAGGACGCCCAGCAGCGACAGCGCGCTGATGACGGTGATGGAGACGAAGCCGCCGACCCAGGCTGCAACAAACCACAGAGCGTCAGGAACCAGAACCGGGACCACGAGCCGTTAGCTGGCACAACTTCAGCGCTTCTCTGCAAAACGTTAGTTTTTAACCAAACCGATTAGTTTAGTTTTGGTCGGACTGAATGTTAGCGTCGTTAGGCCGAGGTTGGAAAAGCAGGTTAGCATTAAGACAACAAAAGACTTTAATGTTTTGTTAAATGACACATTTAAAGGATCTAGACAGTTTAAAACCTGAAGAATTTGTGATTTTTGATCAATTTTATGACGTTTTCTCCTGGTTTTGTGCGAATCTGTTTGACGGAGTTGGAGAAGACGAAGGTTAGCAGGAACCAGAGACACTGAAGAGGAAACAGGAAGTTAGAGGAGACATGTCTCGCCTATCCTTTGACCTTTGACCTCCCAGCCTGAAACCATCTCACCTGTTGCGATGTGTTTGCCGTTTTCCTCGCCGCTGGGCTCGCTGTGGTTCCGGGTGGCGTAGCTGTGGTCGTGGTTTCCATGGTGACCGTGTGGATGTTTATGGTGTTTATGTCCTAAAAAAATACAGAGAAATAAATAAAAGACAAGAGGAGCAGCCGTCTGATACAACTCATTATAATATCAATGTTTGGAGGCCATTTTGAAATAATATGTTAATAACAGCATAACGGTGCTGTTATTAACATTCTCTAAGGTCAATAAGTTTTAACTCCTAACAAACATTTAACACTGAAACTGGAAGACATTTTCATTTTTCTGATTTTATTGTTTAAATTTGAGTTTTATGAATTATTTTCAAATCTTCTTTCACAGATTACGGCCCGCCGTTTTGGGGGCGGAGCTTCCTCTGAAGGACCGCCGTAAGATGCATCGTCCAAGTTGCCGTTGGCAACAGCTTTTCTATTGGTCGGTGTGGAGCAGGCACAAATGTTACTCTTCAAATGATTCAGGAGTTTTTCAAAGTTTTATTTTTGAATTTAATTTATTTCAAACTTCAGTTTTTGAAACGAGTTTGTTTGCAATAATATTAAATCAAATTTCTCTCCAGGAACTAGAATAAAAAAAGCAACAAATCAAACTTGTTTGGTCAAATTGTAATTTTTCATGAACAGAAGCAGAAACAGCTGCAGCCTGACTTTCCTACCTGCGTCTCCGTGGAAGAGACACGCCCCGCTGTCGATCTGGTGCAGGAGGGCGGGGCACAGGAAGGAGAAGTCTCCCAGGGCGACGCCTCCTTCCTGGGACATCCCGTGTGTGAAGAGGAGCCCCGAGGCGTTCAGGCACTGCAGGAAATACCAAAACTAAATTAGATCGTCACAGCTGTACCTGAAGCCGCTGGGGGTTCATTTCTGCTTCAGACAATCTGATTGGACGATGGAAAAGACTGCTGTTGTGTTTAAGTTGTGCTAATAGGGGTTAGCATATAGGTGAAGCTGTGCTAGCCTAAAATAGCATCTCAATGCAAACATGTAGCGGCTAACGCTAATGTCAGCGTGAACGTTTGTAAAGAAGCTCCATGAACGATGAGGAGTTCCTGAAAGATGAACTTTGCTCCGATCTGATGGTTGAATAACAGATTAAAATAATAAATATTTCTGTTTCTGATCTCATACGTCTTTATTTATTCCAGGATTTCTCCCAGAACCTGCTCAGCCCGGGGGAGGAGCTGCTGGGGCGTCCACCATGCCTCTTGTAGATCTATAGATCTATGCTACAGAGAAGCTCTTCCTGTGTCAGTCGTACCTCTTCCTCCTCCAGGCTGCGGTTCTGCAGATGATCCTGGTCCAGTTCATCACGACGGTCCGCTGGCTCCCTTTTAACCGCCGTCGCTCCTTCTCCAGCCAAGCTTCTCTTTTGGGTTTTCACCAACGATCCGGCGCCGTCGGCGGTTCTGCCGTCCCGACCCGGCGCCGCAGACGCAGCGAGTTGGGTCTGCTGCAGGTTTTCGGTTCTGTTCTGGTGTCTGTGGACATCCTGGTGGTGATGGTGGTGGTGGTGGTGGTGGTCGTGGTGGTGGCCGGCTTGTTCCCGGTGCTTCACCGTGACGTTCCGGATCCGGTCGAGGCCGACGCTCCGCAGCAGACGCTTCAGGCCGTCCAGAGAGATGGAGCCGTTCTCTCCGTACCTGAGACCAACAAACATGGAGGACAAAACTCAGGAAACCTTTTCTTCCTTAATAATTAATATTTATGATCAGTTTCTTAGGCACAACTTTAAATACGCCAGTTAATCACACGATTAATTAAATTAATATTTATACTGTCCGTTTGCGTGATTTATCGTTTTTCTCTTTCTACCAGAAACTGGATGATAAAAGTTTCTCTCTGGTGTTTTGGTCTCAACTGAAAATGTTTTGAAGGACATTTTATTTCTAGATTCTTTATAATTCATTTTATTCACAAAATGTCACGAATTAATAATGCAAAATTCATGTTTTTATTTTTTACCTGCTAAACAAAGAAAATTTTAATATCATTAAAGAGCAAAGAATAAAACAATTGAATACAAGTTCTGAGCACATTTTACTAATCGGCCATTTATTAATCAGTTAATCCATAAATTCGATCAGATCTACACTGTATGGATGTTTAAAGGCCTGAACGACTCATGTTGATGCTAAAATAATGTTTGATCATATGTGATCAAGAGCTCACTAAAGGAACGCAGTTATTTAATTTTAGGCAATAAAATGTTTATTTTCCCATTTAAAATGGGAATTAAATTATGAATTTGCATTTTTATATGTTTCCAAAATTGAAAAATCTACATAATGGACCTTCTGTCTTATCTGATTAATCATCAAAATCATTGATTACTAAAATAATTGTTAGTTGGAACCATAATAGTCGAAGAAAGTTGAGTGGAAGGAAAAAGTGTGTCATGAAAGTCTTGGCCATAAATGTTCAGATCAAACGCTGCATGAACACGTTTCCTCTCCCTGCTTCGTTTCTTCCTCACTCAAAGCAGCAGCAGCAGCTCACCTGTGGAACAGCGCCTCCAGGTGTTGCCTTCGGGTCCGCTCGGCCCTCTGAGCGTCCACCACAGCGGTCAGGAGCCGGGCGCCGCCGGAGGCCTCGGTGGGGGACGGCGAGCAGTCCGCCGCCGCCCAAACGCAGCCGGCGGCGAAGCAGAGCGTCGCAGCCAAGATGGCTGCAGCCATCTGGTCAGTCAGCATCTCTGCTGGGACAAAACGTCACGTCTGGATCACCGGAGAACAGAAACACTGGGAAAGTCAGGGATTCTGGCCGACAGCATGCTGAGCAGAGGGAGCACAAGAGCTGCAGATCAGTCTGAGGGAAGAAACGAAGGACGACGCAGAAGATCTTCACAAAAACACGCCTCATTTTAAACCAGTCATTTACTGAGTGATGCTGTTTGGTTCCAACATTAAACGTTACCAGACGATGAATCAGCTTCTTACTTCAGAGCAAAAAATCCCCAAATTAAATCACCTTCTGACCTTAAAAATAGTTTCAGAGGAAGGAAGTGAAACAGGCTGACTAAGGCCAAAGGGGAACGCTGCCTTTCTTAGATTCCACATTTTTAACATTTAAAAATAAAAAATATTTACCAAGGTCCAACAAAAGGTCCAGCTAATGGACTTTATTTTTTAAATTATTATCATTTTTCTCATATGAATTTATATGTGTCTTTAATGAAGTTGATGGTTATAATAAGATTCAACAGCCTGGTAGAAACTGAAGGAGTTATCCGTGTCACACAGCAGGAGCCGCACGTCCTTAAGGATCAGGTGAGTCTAAAAACAACATTTCTTCCAGAAATCCTGTTAATCTCGGTCACTGGAGGTCATTAACAGCTAAAAGGAAAAGATGAGGATCATCAAAAAATAAGGTTCAGGGTTTGCTAGAAGATGAGCCGAATTAAAAAGGAGCTTTTAGTAAATACTGTGGCAGAAAAATACACCGCTCCTCATCTCTGTGGCGAAGAAATATTAAAATGTTTGTTTTTCTGAACGGAGTTTGGCAAAAGATCAAATGAAAACCCCGAATCGTACCGTATTATGACTGTAGAGCGAAATTAATGTTACTATCGCTAATTATTAGAGGTAATTAAAGTTAAACAAGGCGGTCACTTGTTGAAATAAACCGTGTTTTTACCGGGTTGCCCCCCAGGCCATCAGCCCGGACTGGGCTTCCCCGCTCTGGATGCTGACAGACGGGATGTTCCAGGCGGCTGCGGCCCGGAATCAGGCCTCGTGCTGCCGCCCAGTCTGGACCGCAGCCTGCCGGTCAAATTTAACTATCGAGCCGTATTAAACACCGTGTTCAGCCGCCACGCGTGTCGGTGTCCCACTCCGGACCCACTCACGCAGCGGAGGTAAACAGAAACACGTTGGTTTTGTGCGCTCCGCACCAGTCCGGTGCCGTGTGCACAAAGGCGGTAAAACCCGGAAACTGCGCCGCTGAACGCCGTGCGGAGAGGACCGCAGCGGGGCAGCAGCGGCTCCAGGCGGCTCCAAAACCCAACCGAACCAACACTCACACGACTTGGACCGACTTACAGCGGATAAAACGGGTCCTTTCCGGTCCTTTTAGCAGCTCCTCGGTGCGGTTCGGCGTCTCCGGTCCGTCCGCTCCGTTCAACAATGAATGAGCTCGGTGGCGCCTTCGCGGACTGTAGGAAACCTGAGCTCAACCCACTTCAGGAAGGAAGGATGAGTCGGAGGAAGCTGCAGAGCTCGTTATCTCCATCCACAAACACGAAGGTCGTTTGTTCATGACTCTGCAGCTGTGAAATAAACCAACAAGACGAAAAACCGTGTTTTAAATCAGTGAATCGGCTGTAAAATGTGCAATATTAAAGAGAAATAAATACATCTTAGCATTATGCAAAATGGTTGCAATTATCAGGCTGCTTTATTTTAAAACGTCAACATATAATTGACATATAATAAAGGAGCAACATTTTCTTTTACCAGACTGAAATTATGATCATGTTGGCACATAAGAGTCATTTATTTACTCAGTTATATTTTGGATCTTTAATGATTTCTGCACATTTGTAATGTTTTTGCATGTCCACTGTTTAAAAAAATCCTGCAGACACATTTAAACATTTAAACTGGTTGAAAAGTGAAAGGTGAAGTTATTTTCCATATATTAATGTCTGAATGGGACAGACATTCAACTTGTTCTTCCTGGACTGAATAAAGATGAGGACATGAAATAAAAAATCAACATGACATTAAAAACCCAGTAACAAAACAAAGTTCTGTATGAAATTAGAAACAGCTGTTCTGTCCACGAAGGTTAAATCTGATCCATATTAACTCCCAGATCTGCTGGAGTCGTTTTGATGAATAACTAAAAGGAAACCAGAGTTAATACTCAGTCCCTGTTGGGCCTGATTAAAATGTCTTTCTGTCTCCAGCTGGACGTCCAGAGTCTGGGAGCCACTTCAGGCTCCAGGGACAATAATCTGAAAATGTCCCCAACTGTTCCTGGAAACAGGAAACATTTCATCTGTTTGTGACTGTGTGAGAACTGCCACCAGTGTGGAGCTTTGTGGACGTCCTGGATTATTTTATTGGTTGATATTCCCACTGCGTTGTTGAATCACATGTTGCATGGCTCTGACTCAGGAGCTGTCCTCGCATCGCAGCGTTCTGCGTGTAAAACTGTTACTTTTCTGCAACAAAAACAGATATTTCTTGCAGAAACTCTCCATTCTGACGCTGATCTGGACGTCCTGGCCTCGTCTTTGATTTATGAAGCGGATTATTAAATGCAACAGCAGAAACGAGCCAATGAAACCTGCAGCTGTTCAGACGTGATTTTCTTCAGGTTTGTCTCTTTCTGCAGAAAATGTTCCTGATTTCCTATTTTCTGCAGCCAGAATGTCTCAAACAGGAAGTTTTTAAAGTGTTTGAATTACATTAACTAAGTCTTCAGAATAATGATTTTCTCTGTGTTTTAAATTAAATTAAATATTTTGTTGGAACTTTTTCATCTCAGTGCTTCTAAAATCCTGTCCTCACTGCAGAAAGCAGCGCCTGAACGCCTCATGGAGGACATGGAGCAGGACAAGTTGGACATCATGTGACGTCAAGCAGGTGGTTGTTTTTAATCTGAACATGAATGAAGCCGAGGCGGAAAAACACCAGCTGGTCTTTTTCTAGACAAACAAGAGAAAGAAGTTTTCTGATTTTAGACAGAGACGCTCTGGACAGACAGAGACCCTGGACAGACAAAGACGCCCTGGACAGACAGAGACACTCTGGACAGACAGAGATGGAAAAGTCCCAGTTTACTGCAGATTATTTCACTTCTAACATGGAAAAATGTTTTAAGTGAAATAATCGGCAGTAAACTGGGACTTTTCCATCAGTATTAAGGAAGTTTTGACTTAAAACGAGTTTATTTTTCTTACTGAAAAGTTACATGTAAGTTAGTTTTGTCTTATTTCAAACTCAACCATTTAGTTTAACCTCATCTGTTTCCTCAGTTTCTCTACATGTCTTCTGACTTTAACTAGGACCTTTGAGGTTAAAATCTCAACAAATGCATTAAAGTTTGTGGTTGTACAGTGAAAAAATGCAAAACAAATAAGGTATATTTTATTCTTTACTGTTCTTAGTGTGTCATCCTGATGACTTTGTGTCTTTAATTGGCTGTTCTTGTTCTGCTCCTCATGTCTGGTCTTTATTTCCACTTTTTCATTTTCTAAACTCTCCTTTGTGATTCTGTGCCTCCATTTTGAACCATTTCTTATTATTGACGTGTTTTATTATCTTCTCTGCTGTTTAATGAAACAAACCTTCATATTTCTTGTTTTCATGTCTTTTCTCTCCTGATCCTGAACAGAAGCTTTGCTGACCAAACATTTTTATGGGAAACTATCAGAACAGACATTTAGTTATGTCAACATGTTGTGCTTTAAAGAAAGAGCCTGTGAAGCTGCAGCTCTCCGGTTTCAGTGGAAAATCTCCCCGTTTTCCAGAGGCAACACGGGATCAGATGGTCAGAGTCTCACACACAGTTGAGATAACAGCTTTCCGGGCCGATCCCAGATGGATCCCAGCACCCAGAGCCGTAAACAAACCCACCCAGAACAAAAAACACAGCAGAGGGCCGACTGCTCCGGTTTCACAGCCGCAAACTAAAACCTCCGCTCATGTGGAAGGAGACGACCTGAGGTGAACTAGCAGATCCAAGCTGCAGCTTCAGCACTTCTAGTTCACAGTCTGAATGTGCGACAATCAAACATCCAGCTGGGATTATTCAGCATCTATCCATCAGTTTTTTGTTTTCTACGTTTCCTCCCAGTTGGGTGAAAATCCAAACAGATGAACCTGAAGGCGTCCAGATCAGAAGAACCAGCAGATGTTTGGTTCTGAGCCGCAGCAGGTGGAGTCGCCATCCGTCCGTCCTTCACTTCCACCAGCAACAGGAAACCAAGAAGCTTCAAATCCTCCACTGAGCCAAAACCAGAACCTGACTGGAGCTTCTTTCAGCTGAAAACCAAAACCTCGGCGGCGGAGATCCGTTTCTATCCCGTCTACTTGGCATCAAACCGCTGAAGCTCACGGACTGGAGATGCAGTCAGAGGAGACATTTCTTCATGCTTCCAGTCTGCAGCTGCTTTTGATTATGAACACAATAAGAAATGGAGATTTTAGGAGATTTTCCTTAAGTTCTTATGCAAAATATCTGCAACAAGCTTTAAACTGATCTACCTACGTTTCTAATACTGCATTAAAAGGCTTAACTGCCCATTTTTGATTCAATGAATCATCAGAATAATCGATGGAATAATCGATCAGTCTTTGGTTTTGTTGCTAGCAGCGACGTTTTTCTGTCCGCCAATCGATGGCCTTTGCTGTGCGACGCCAGTAGCTTCATCCTAACTGTTCATTTTACAATGGAGGAAGAAAACAGAACCGAACCGATCCGGGCCGTACCGCTCAGCAGAACCCAGGCATACACAATAAAACAAAACTTCATGATCACAAACATTCTCTGTTTTACTCTGGTGGGTTTTATGCTCATATAAACATCTGGGCGGTTGATCCAAAACGGACCTTAAATCACCAAACAGCCCAGAGAAACTTCAGGATCCGACTCTGTGGACGCAGCAGATGAAGGAGAAACACAGAAAAAGTTTCAATGATTGTTTCCTGAGCTCAACTGGTTCTTCCGTTTCAAACTGAAACCTGCAGAAACCAATTCTGTTGAATGGAAACCCAGTTAAACCAGACTGGCTGCCTCTGGGCCTTCAGGATGAGTCAGTGCCGTGTGGAGAAACAGTAAAGCTCCCGATGTCCTCACCCTGCCCACAACATCAACACTGTGTGGGCGTGCTGCCGCGCCGGGTCGGTCCGGTGCTCCACTGTCTGGTCGTCAACATCAAACTGATCCGGCGTCTCCTGGTCTGCTGTCCATCTGATGAGGCGCCGCCTGCAGGGAGGGAACCTGAAGAATCCAAACCTGGACGACGTTCTCAGGTCAAACTGAGACGCAGCAGGAAGGTCACGCCGCCTCCAGACCCTCCATCGGTGTTTCATCACTTCCTGTTTGTTCCCAGACTGAGCAGCACCAGGAGTTTTTCTGTCATCCTATCTGTGCTCACAGACAGAAAGATTATTTTAGATTCTTGGATCCGACTATTTGGTCTTTCAGTAATGATCTCCTGTTGGAATAAAAACCAATCAGTAAATCCACAAGAATCCTGTAAATACCCATAATGCAGCAGGCGACGCCTCAAACACACCTCAACAGCAGCATTAGAGGTTCTTGAGTTTACACTGAGAATCACCTCCAGAACAGGAGAGACTATTTCAGAACCAGGTACTGGTTCTGGTGTAACTTCAGTAGAAATCAGCCACTGCTGAAGCAAATTATTCTGATTTACCATAAAACTTTAAGATACATTTTAATGCAGGAGGTACAACCTTCTGTCCTTTACCTAACCAGAGAAAATGGATGAACCTTTAACTTTATCCAGCTAAATGACGTTAGTTTGATCTTCTCTGAAGTTACTTGGGATAAACCTGTAGTGATGAAGTTTCTCTGTATTGTTCTGGTTCGGCTGCTGGACAACAAACTCATCACTTTTCCTCTTTTTTCTTCTACTTCTCTATTTGCTTCATTTGCTGTTTGTAAAATACCTCTAGACCAGATTTGTTGTGAAAATGGTTTGTGTTTTGGTCCTGAGGCGACCAGTGATGCTCCACATGTCCACTAGGTGGCGACACCTAACAGCACATCCGGCTGAAATGAAACTGTTCTGTTTCCTTCCTAGTAAAAAAGTCTGTGGCCAGAGGAAGCTTCAGATCAGGTTTGAGTCCAGTTATTGGTCCTGTTATTTATTAATATTAATCAGATTAAATAATCTGAGGAGCACTGCTGTGGAAAAAAAGGAAATATAGTTAGTAGAAGAAGGCCTTTTGGTGTTTTTTGGACAGAAATATGAACTGACGAACTCCTGAGTGAAAAATCAGACTCTGGTTTGTAGTTTTCCCTGAGATGCAGCTGAAAACACATTTAAAAGTCAGTTTGTAAGTCCCTGATCTGATTTCTGATCGGTTCTGTCGGACGTGTTGATGCTGTGAAACGTCGGCTCGGTTCTGGCCGCTGTGGGAAACCCAGCATGTAAACCAGTCTGATCTGCTCAAACCGTCCAAACGACTCACTGATCTGAGAAGTGGGATGAAGGGAACTGAGGAAACGGCCTTTAAAGCCAACCTGGAGTCGACTTATTTCATGAACTGAGAGGAAAACAGAGGGAATAATTAGAGAAGCAGATGACGGTTCGTCATGGTTCTGGATGACCCAGTTTACCGCAGGCAGAACTTTTCCTTTCTGCCTCATCAACTTTCTCCTCTTTCATCCCATGGATGTGATGAAGCTGCAGTTCCTGTCTGAGGGTCCTCCATGTTTGCTGCTGACCATGACGGCCATCTTGCTGTTCCTCCGGTCAGAGGAACCAGAGACGGGATTTTCACTGAGACTCAGCAGAATCCAGGATAATGAGATATTAATGATCAACTCGAAAGAGTCAATCAACACGTGAGGATTCTGGTCTGCTTCACCTCAAACAGCACAAAAATACAGATTCCCATGAAAAATGACTAAAACTAATGATGAACCAGCTTCAAATTACTGTGAAATCTGCAGAATTAAACACAGTAAAATTCTGTGTTTAATTCTGTTTAAATGGAGGCTGACCTGCTTCATGTCTCCCACCCGGCATGTAACTTTAATAACCTTTGAGCTGTTTAAGTTAACTGTAGTTTTCATCTTTAGGTCTCAAAACTCTGATAAAAACATCAATATTTAAGTTTTTTTCTTACTTTCAAGCGTTAAATCTGCTCAACAAAACATCCAGAAATGTAAAGTTTTTGGTGTAAAACCGTCTGCAGTCAGAGCAGAGAGGAGCTTTTCCACTCCGAGTCCAGAGAGGAAATGAACCAGGTGCCAAGCTGAGAAACGCTACAGACGTCGACACCGAGCTCTTTCCTTTGCAGCCAGTAGGAAAAGTCAAGCAGCTGCACTGCAGAGGAAACCTCTCACAAATATGGCAGAACTAAACAAATTTACTTAAAAGTTTGCTGAATGCAGGTCATTTAACATTTCTCCACACTTTCAGAGTTTTTCTTTCTGGCTGATTTTCTCCCCTTCAGTTCATTCTGAGAAGCTGAACTCTGACCTGTGAGTCGTCCAGGAAAAGGCTTCAGCACCAACTTCCTGTTGGTGCCTCACTTCCATCGTCACCTTGGTTTCAAATGTACAAAACAAATCATCAGCTGCATGTAGTGAGATGTTTCTGTGAACCAGCAGGTCCAGATTTACTTTGATGCTTCAGCTAAAGATCTGCAGGATCCCAACCTGCAGCTGGATGAAGGAACTTCAGACCAACGGCTGCAGGCCCTGTTCAGCTCCCAGGGTTCCTGGCTGATTCCATGGATTTTTGACTCTTTAATTAGCAGCTGGGACCATTTTAAAGGAGGGATCAAACCAGTAAACCCCGGCACGACGCACGTTTCAGCTCACTGAAACACAAAGAAACTTAAAGCAGATTTTACTGAGCCGATTCAGAATAAATCCACCTTCTGCTGCTTGTTGCTCTCCACATCATGTCACCTTCCCTCCTCCGGCTTCTTGTTCTGTCAATGTTTTTGGATTTCTGCTCAGCTTCCTGCAGGAACTCCTGACTTGGAGAAAAGAAAAGACGTGAGTGGGTTGAAAATGTCTTTCACCTCCTGCAGCTCTGTGTGAATTAATGGACGAAAAGCTCCAACATTCTGACAGCTGTCAAAAGACCAACCTGACAGCAGAACAAAGGTGAAAAGTAGTTAAATTTACATGATAGTGTGTAATAACTCCTCTGTAATAAATCATAACTCTTTGTAGTTCTTGGTTCTTTGGTCTCTGGACTTCATCACTAGCAGCTTCTTCTCCTAGCTGCTTCAGAAAGTATGAAAATGGATTCCCGCTCCTTTTTCTGCTGAAATCACGACATGAGCTCAAAGAGCAAACCAACAGCGCCTCCTGCTGGTTAACTGGGAGAACTTCACCTGAATCAAACAGAAGAGATAGATAGGTAGATATAGATGACATTATTTTTCTTTTTATACCCTTCATTAGTTATTCGGTGCGATTCCACATATCACCATTAGGGGGCGCCTGCAGCATAGAGAAAGTTGGACACAGAAGAAGAAGAATAAACCTTCCTGTTAATGCTAATAAAAGCTAAATGTGTGTCTCATCTTTTCTGTATCACATGTCAGTAAAAATGTATTTTGATGCATAAATATTGTTTACCTTTAAGAGTTGAAGAGATTATTGAATTGAAAGTCAACTACTGAGTCACGTGATGCTGGTTTCTGATTAGGGACATTCTTCTGAAGGCTAATTAATGCTAATGCTAGCAGACTTTGTGGATGTGTTAAAGAAGCTGAGAAACAGCTGAAACGCTGTTTCACTTTGAACTTACTGTATTTTCAAAACGGTTCTCACACAAAGCACTTTGTTTCGGTCTCTTTATTTGTAAAATTGACATCTCTTTATGGATTATTTCAAAAACCAGAGAAACCATATTGTTATGATCTTCTGTGAGTAAATAATGGCTGCCCTTGTCTGAAGCTTGGTAAAGAGTTGCAGCAATAAAAAGCATTTAACTTTTTATTTTGTAGAGATAAAACATTGTTAGTCTGTTAAAAGTTAAGATGCTTAAATATTAAAGCCTCTTTTATATGTGAAGAATATAAATTTGCACAACTATTAAAAATAGAGACTTGGTCTCTGCTCTGGTTTCATTATCACAGCTGGGATCTCAGAGCAGAAATGTGAATAAAACCAAATGAGTTAAAGTCTGGACTCACATTAGAAGCAACAGAAACAATCGATCTGAGTTAAACTGCATCCTCCCTCAGATAAATCATGAATAAATTATTTAATTCAGACGGTGGATGGATCTGAAGCTGATGCAGAGACTTAGAGCCTCCTCCAGAGAAACCGGCATGTACCGGAGAAACTGGCATGTACCGGAGAAACCGGCATGTACCGGAGAAACCGGCATGCACCGGAGAAACCGGCATGCACCGGAGAAACCGGCATGCAACCGGCATGCACCGGAGAAACCGGCATGCACCGGAGAAACCGGCATGCACCGGAGAAACCGGCATGCACCGGAGAAACCGGCATGTACCGGAGAAACCAGCATGCACTGGAGAAACCAGCATGTACTGGAGATGCTCGGCTGCTTTTGAGCAGGATTCGGACTTCAGGAGGTTTTGTTGTTCCTGCCAGGTGCTCTGTGGATCCGGTGTCTGTTTGCCTCCTGCTGGATGAACATGAACCTCTCTGAGTTCAGGATGCAGGACGTTCTCTGACTCTGAGGGAAGCTGACAGGATGTCACGGCGCTCCTGAAGCTCATCATCATTCAGACGTTCCTCTGCCTGATCTCCCAGTTTGTTCAGACTTTAAAAGCAGCTGCTCTCATTATGCTGCAGAACAATGGCTCCAGCTGGAACTGTCCTCCCACGTTTCTCCCAGGTTTTCCTCTCCGCCACGTTCCTGGGAAAAGCACTCGGCATGTAAGCCTCTCTGGCAGTCAAACAGTTATTGGAATGAGGGACTCAGATGTAAACGGTGAAATGTCACATCCAGGTTTATTCAAATGCCTCTGCGGCGACGGGAGCCGCTTCATTAGCCGAGAATTAAGCTCCACTTCTGTCTTTATTCGTGTCAGAAAAGAAGCAGCTTAAGATGCGTTCTGCGTGTTTCTCTGTGTCGGTTCTGTTTCTGTCGTTTCTGATCCTCTGCAGACAGAAACGGGTTCAGACATCGTCTCATCTCAGCATCGGCTTCGTTCCTCCTGCAGCATTTAAACTCAGCCTGCGGCTCAGACGGCACAACCGGTTCGTCTAAACTGGTTTGGGGAAAACTCTGACTGGCTGTACTGATCAGTGATCGATGTCTCTGACAGTTCTGTGGCTCATTCATCTTCATCCTCTTCATCATTAACAGGGAGCCGTCCAGCTGCGTCTGAATGACAGAAGCTCTGAGCTCCATCTCTGGAGTTCCTGCTTACTAAACCAGATTGAATCAGCTACACGTTTAATCTTAATTCAGCTGCTCAATAACACATCTAATATAGTTTCAAGTTATGAGCAGAACATCAGAAGTTCAGGTATGAAGTTTGTTTTTCTTCATCTAAATGAATCAACATCAGCTGCAGAGCCTCAGTTCTGATGTGATCCAAGTTTTTCCTCTGTTCGGTTCTGGTATCCAGACCGCCAGCGGTCACACCGCCGCGTCCTTGGCGGCTGATGAGCGGCGGCGGCGGCGCTGCTGCTGTCAGCATCACTTACTGCCAGGCGGCTCCAACCGAACAGATTCTCATCAGAGGCTGAGATGTTTAGAAAGCTTTTACTGCAGACGTTCATTTAATCAGGGTCGAACTCGGCCTTGATGAGACACTTCTGAGCCTCGTTTATCATGCAGCACTTTGCCACCACAGAAACGGGATTTAACGTAAAGTGACGTGAATTCATCGGCTCAGTTTTTGCCGTTTTCCTGCCGTCTGTTTGGGTCGGATCTACCTGGTTCTACCAGGCTGTTAAAGACCAGAGACGTCTGATCCGGTTCACATTTAGTAAAAATGGAGAATAAATAAAACCTGGATTTATTTTTCCATTAAGATTTCTCAGAATCTGTTTTGTTTCTCCTGAAACTAGAAGAAAAGAGGGAAAGGTCCATGTTTTAAAAGGCGAACCCCAGGGCTGAGTCCGTGGACCTCCTCCGTTTAGTGGACAAAGTCAAAGTTATTATTACTCACTATGCAGATGATGCTATATTATACGTATAAAAGGCCTCTGCTGAATAAATCATATCTATTTGATTTAATTCAGCATATTTGTTTATTTTTAAGTGACATCCATGAATATACTGGATTGTTCATCATATTCTTTATTTTGTGGTGGTAAATCTATTACATTTATTTTAGCATGAAGAAATTAAAGTTGACCTTTATTTAGCTGCTAAGCTACACCTGAAGGTTTTACTGCACTGCTGTGGACCAGCCCTGGACGACCCGAGGAAACCTGAAGGTTTTTGTGATTTCGTTTTGCTGATGTGGAGGCGGATTTGAAACCCGGTCAGGTTGCAGCTGCATCAGAGCTGCAGCCTCCGTAACCATGTGAAGCATTTATTGGGACATTTACAGTGCAGGACAATCTGCCTGTTCACGCCATCGTATTCAGCCAATCGCAACGCTTCGATGGCGGAGAAAAACCTCTGAGACCAGAGTCATGAAAGGTCAGACAATCTGCAGACGGGTCACGCAATGCCAGACTGAGGCCAGTGTCCATCTGTCCAAGTCTAAATTTATGTCCATATTTGACTTTATGATGTCATCATAACGACAATAAAACAGTAAAACTGCAGATTTGCTCCCTGTTTAAACTGCAGTTTAATGCCTGAATCGTGTTTGTCGGGATTCACTGAGGAATCTTTGTTAGATAAAGTCTGTGAACAGGCCCGTTTCATCCAGATGGACTCGGTTCAGACGGTCAACAGCCTGGCCGTAAATAAACCGTCGGGTGGTTTCCAGTTATCGCCTCTCTGCAGCTCTGTCCTCTGAGCCTCTCTGCTGTCCAGCCGTGTCATTACCTTCCTTTATCTGCGTCTGTCCTGCCTGATAGCCGCGTGGCGACCGCAGGTCACCGAGCGACTTCAGAACGGGTCGGATCGATACCGGCTCTCTGGTAAACTGGCTCTGTGATCCGCGGCTCAAACCTGGAGGAGGAACCAGAGCGAGACGCTGCGTGACCTATGACCTATAGCCCACAGTGCCTTCAGGACTGTACAGGATTCCTGCTGCTGCTGATTAACCCAATAACACCGATCAGCATCGATTCCCATCCTGGCTCTAAAAGCAGCAGATTAATTGAAACAAAAGGCTTCATATGAGAGACACTGAACAAACAACACACAGTAGGCCGTTTCATTTTTATGCATTTAAATGAAATAAAGTCGCACTGACTTCACCATGTTGTGTTTTGCGCTGCAATGCTTCCTGGGTAATGACGTATGCTAGGTGCTACGGCCCAGCTCAGTCCGGAGTGAGTCGACAGAAAAAGGTGATTGAGCTGCTGGGAAATGCTAACTGGAAGGAGGACAAACCTGTAGAAAGTTCCAGTTTCTAGCTGAAGCTGTTAGCATCAGTTAGCATCCAAATCAAAACAACAGTCTGAACTCGGCTATGAACCCGGAGTTCAGGCGTTTCGTTGGTTCGTCCTTCCATCAGAGCTTCATCTGGCAGAACCAGGACCGTTTAGCTGCAAAGCAACAGAATAAACCAAACAAAGTTGGTTCAGACGTTTCAACCTAAAGCAGGTTTTCTGAGGCGTTCAGGAGCAACTGGGGAATCTGAGTGTTAAGGAGGCCGCTGGGACTCCAGGGTCCAGTCTGCAGTGGACCCTGATGCCAGCAGCACAGCCGGTCGCTTTGTGACCTAAATCAGGAAATTCATTTACATTTTTAAGCTCATAAAGAACAAATGTAGTTTAGTTTTCAGGTTTGATGCGTTTTCTAAAATTTAATATTCAAAGTTCATAGAAAACGACGTCAACATTGAATGTAGCTTCATAAAACTGATTCCTGTTAGTGTAAATGTTATTGCATAAGACAAACTGTTAAAGCTAACATTGTGAATTTTCTTCACTTATTAAAGTTATTGGATCCGTCGAGTTTTTTTCTGGTCAATGGCTGAAAAATCAACATGGATGTTAAACCACAGGAAGTTAGAAAAGTGCAATTTAATCTACAAACACCTTGTTATGAAAATGATTGAAATAAAACGTCAGAGTCATTAACTCATTAACTCACCTCCAGTTTTCTACAATCCACCCAGAGCTGACGGTCATCATCATCATCATCAGAGGCCGACAGGAAGCTTCATGTGTTCATCATCTCAGCAGCAGGATGAGTTCAGGCTGAAGCTCTGCGGCGTCCCTCCATTGGGGTTTTCAGCTTTCTGTGATCAGACGCGTCTCGTTTTTAACAGGATTCATGCTTTCAGTTTTCAGTTAGCGCGGCGCCTCGGTAACAGATGGAGGGAGAAGCGATTCCCTCCTCAGGCTGGAGGCAGGAAACGGATTATCTGCATGAAGTCCTGAGATGGGCTCAGCCTCCCTAATGGAAGCTCAGGTTGTCCCACAAATACTCACATATTCAGGCCTCCTGCATTTTATATCCGTGTTTCACAACATAATCAGCTAATAATCTGAGTCTGTATTCAGTTCCACATGATTTACGAAAAATACACAAATTCAAAACTAAAAACAACATTTCTGTGTAAAAAGATGCATAACCATTAAAGAGTTAAATCAGAAAACATTAATCCCGTTTTAAATCTGTTGGGATTACAAAATGATCCTGAAGTCAAGCTTCTTGCATCATCTCCCTGAAACTTTCTGGTTCCTCCTGACAGAACCGAGTCGGGTCTGCAGAACCCAGATCAGGTTCTGGTTTAATCTCCGTCCATTCAGAAGACTTCCTGCTTGTTGTGGTGAAGCAGTGAAGACTTGCTGTCTTCACCCGTATCTTTTCCAGACACTCGTCTCTCCGTCTGTCCTTCCTGCATGAAAGGAGCAGCAAAAACTACAATCCACAGAACAAATGCAAACAGAAAGTCCTGTGATCACAGGAATAAAAGCAAAAGTTAAAACGCCACAAACCCCAAAACATAAAGCGTGAAACTAACGCCACAAAATGGAAAACCTCCAGACCACCAGGGGGAGTCGACCAACAAATCAGACCCTCAGTAAAGACGGGAAATCAGGATTTAATGGGACGTCCAGAAGAAAGAAAAGGTTTGTTACGCCTCATATTATGAAACAGCAGCATATTAATATATTAAATACTCCAGTAGAGCAAGTTTAACACTTTAGATTTGCTGTTTTTGATATTTAAGTTATTTTCCCTTTAGCTTCTCTTTCCTGCGTTTTTTATTGCTCTTGTGTTTTGTGGTTTTCGTCATTCGTGTGTTTGAGGCGTTTTGCTGTTTGCTATCAGCCACTTTAAGTCACAGAAACTCCTTTCAACTGAACCAACAAACTAACCTGAAGCTTTAGAGGCGTCTGGAGAGACGATGGTTCCCACTGGAGTCTGAGGTCCAGCGTTGGGCCAGGCAGCGACCGACCAAACGCTGTCAATGACAGAACGGGTCGCTCCCGGCACCAGGACGGGCCGCCAGCTGAGCAGTCAGTCCAGACATGAAATCTTCTTCCTATTAAATATTCTAGGATCAGCTGCAGGTGATATTACAACAGAGAGGAAGCGACTGGAAGCTCAGCAACGTTAAGAGTTTCTACATCACCAACAGACCCGCTCTGCTGACCCGACCGGAACCAACAAAGTTTCCTGAAGCTCTGACTGCAGAGACACGACTCCCTGTTTTATCTTTACAGCCTTTATAAATCAGCTTGATGTGAGACTGACAGGCCGACATAAAACCCATTCTTTATACGCCGTTTATCTTTTATGACAGGTTTTATGAAGGGACTCGGTTTATGGTCTTTTTACTGCGGATGGGCGGCTTATTAAAACATTATGGAGTCTTTAACTATGCAAAACTAAACTACTGAGATGTTCTCAAGCTACCGGCCAACTCTGCTGCTCAGTCGATGGAGGAGAAATGAAAATCTGAGCTTTTATTTATGCATATCAGGCCTTAATGAGCCAGGAGAAAAGCAAAGCTGGTGGAGGGCAGGAGAGACGGCGACAGGCCCGGATATCTGAACCTCATGTCCGGAAAAACCCCAACGATCCAACCGTCTCAGATCACACGGAAGTGAAACCCGGACGCTGGTTCTTCTCCTCCCGGTTGGACCCAGGAACGGTTCTGATCCAACGCCGTTCGCTTTGGTGCAGAGGAGCGCCAGGCTCTCCTGTGGGACGAAGCTTCCCGTCTCCAAGGCAGAGCTCGGCTAACGCACACAGGAGTCCCGTTTCAGCTGCTGGTACTCGGATCTTCTTCCTCCAGTGGGAATCTTCTCAAAATCCAGAAACTTGAAAACGTGGCTCCTTTTCCACCAGACAGACGGGAGCTAACCAGTTTATCCACCTGTGGCTGCGTCAAACCATCAAGTCGAGTTCAGTTATTTACATCATGAAAGACCAAACTGTCACCAATAATCATGCAGTAAACATGACACTTTATCACCAGCTGTGGACAGGACACCGCGATACTTTGATGAGCAGGAAGCAGCGATTCTCCTTCTTCCTGTCGAGAGCCACCAGCTTCAGAGACAGGAGTCGCTTCACGTTCAGCTGCTTTTCTCCTCTGTATGAATTATAGATTATAGATCCTGACACGCCGCTTCACTTTGCAACATTGTCAGATTTTGTCCAGCGATCTGCCAAACGGATCAGTGAGACGAGGCGGTTCGACCCGCTGGGAGTTTGGCTTCGTGGTTAAAACGCGGACAGGGACCAGATCGTCCATAAAGACGGCCCTCAATGAAACCAGACCTCTAGAAACTTATCAGGTGCAACAGGTTTCCTGGGCAGTCAAACTCCATGACCCTCTCAGCAGCAGTGCAGGAAGACGACCTGGTTCTCTCTGATGGCCGGGGTCTGAAGGTTCATGACCTCCTGTCACCAGGCTGAAACATGGATGCTCTCCAGGCTCCTGTCTTTGGACTGGTGGCCTTCAGCAGTCTGTTGCATTCAGGGTGTTGAAGCAGCTTTCCAGCAGCAGGGAGGCGTCAGGTCAGCTGCAGCATCTGCAAACTGTCACAGCAAATGTTGCTGCGTCTCACTAGACAGACTTTCAAACCGCCTGATGGATGTCCGCCAACGTAACGGACTCATTTCTGCTCAAACCCTCAGACTTTGATTCCTCAGTGGTGCTTTGTCCAGATCCTTTAAACATCCTTCACACTAACTGAGAATCCGACTCCAAACCTTCCAGTGTCAAAGTTTTTGATAACACAACCAACAAGGCAGCACTTTCTGTGTTAAACTGAGTTATCTGTTGAAGAAATGGAAACAAACTGTGTCGTCAAGAACTAATCTGAAGTCTGTGCTGATGTTACCCTGCAGGGTCACGTAGAGAAAGATCTTCCCTCAACGTGTGATGCTGTGGGACGAGAAAGACGAGACGCACGTTGAGCTTCCCTCACATCCAACCGGAAGATTTATTCTTCTTCTTCTTGTGTTTTATAAATACACTTCAGGCGTCGCTACTTCAATAGAGAATCATTAGCTTCATTCTTTCAGAAATGGCTGTAATACTCCTTTAAACCAAATAACTATTCTTTTAACATCCTCCATTTAGCATAATGAGTTCCATCAAAATTAATTCACAAATAGATTTACGTCTCTAAACCATATTAATTTAGCAGTTAGTGCTTTAAATCCAACACCTTGTCCTCTTTTCTGAGACCCTTTGTATTTAACTATCAAAGTAAAAATAAATAAAATGGCTTTTAACTATTTTTAATCAACACCAATAAAATATATTTTAACATTGAAGCATCTTAGCTTTTAACAAAATCCGTTGCTGCAACAGAACAACGTTCTGCATCTCAGACTCTATTCTTAATATAAAACTGAAAAAGGCGCAAAGCTCCTTTAATACTCAGCTTCACATGTTCTAAAGATATGATCTGGTTTTAAACCCATAAAGAAGCATAAATACAATAAAGGAACCAAAATAATGTCTTTTGAGTGAGAACTCTCTCAAAAAGTGCAAAATACAAGTTGAAATAAACTCTGCAATCCTTCAACTAGCTCCGCGGCCGGCTCCTCAGCTAGCTCCGCGGCCGGCTCCTCAACTAGCTCCGCGGCCGGCTCCTCAACTAGCTCCGCGGCCGGCTCCTCAGCTAGCTCCGCGGCCGGCTCCTCAACTAGCTCCGCGGCCGGCTCCTCAACTAGCTCCGCGGCCGGCTCCTCAACTAGCTCCTCAACTAGCTCCATAGCCGGCTCCTCAACTAGCTCCATAGCCGGCTCCTCAACTAGCTCCATAGCCGGCTCCTCAACTAGCTCCTCAGCTAGCTCACACACACGTGTAGAAGTCCGCTAGCATTAGCTGCAATCAGCTTTCAGAACAAGTTCCGTTTTCGTTCACAATAACAATCACAAAACGAACTACGCGACTCATTAGTTGACATTTGATTTAAGAACCTTTTCGACTCTACGACAGAACTAATATATAAGCATAAAAACACATTTCTACTGACCTGGTACGAGAAAGACGAAACGCACACGTTGAGCTTCCTTCACATCGAACCGGAAGATTTATTCTTCTTGTGTGCTCGATCTTCTCTATGACACCAACGCGACATCTCCCCTAGCGGTTGTGTGTGGAATTGCATGGACTAAATGAAATAATACGAAAGAGCTCATTACAACGAGAAATTAAAGATGCAAAATGAAAAATTATGTTGGGGTGCCTATTTTCTTAATTATTGTTTTTATTTACTAATAACCCTTCTACATTGATATATTAACAGAGCGTCAGTCAATCTGTTAAAGTTTAGGAGCTTACATGATCCACAGGTCAGATCTAAAATGTTCAGGTTCTGGACTGGAAAAGCAGCCGAAATTAATCCGACCTGCATGAGCAGGTTTCAGTTCTGAACAGACTGAATCATGTTTTCTCAGGTTCTGACCCGAACCTCAGAGGTTCTGACCGGAACCCAACCTGCCGCTCCGTCCTCTGCTTCCTTCAGATTAAACGTCTCATTAAAACCTAATTCCTGCATTCAGATGGTTTTGTGGCGATTAGCAGAGTTAACCCCTGCGGCCTGCTCGGCCCGACGGGATGCGTCGGATTATCCTGAAACCCGCAGCAGAGCGGCGAGCTGCCGCCACAGATGGTGGAGGAAATTAAAGGCTGCACGCTACGATCAGAACCAGAACCAGAACCAGAACCTGAACCTGCCAGGACTCACCCCCTGCACCGCTGGGAGGACGGGCGTCAAACTTTCATTTGCTTCCTTTGATTAGAGCAGGTGTGTCGGACTTGTTGAGTTTCAGGTGTTTGCAGAGTTTCCTGCTTTAATCTTAATGAAGAATCTCAGCTGAAGCTCCAGGAGGACGACAGACCCTCAGAGCCGCACAATCCACTACAAATGCTCTAAGCCAATTACAGATAACAATAATGGAACCTAATCAAATCAGCATTGCTGCTTTGCAATCCTTCTCTTTCCATTTGGGTCCTGCAGACCCCCCTCATTACTGCAGACGGGTCGGGCTGGGAGGTCTGAATGAGGACAGTCTGCAGAACAAGCTGCTGCAGCTGATTCAACATTTCTGAGGGTTTCCAGCTTTTACAGCAGAAACAGTTTTTATTGTCACTCAAAGGGAAACTTTCAATTAGTTTAAGAGCCTCAACATGAAAATATCTCCAGGTGTGTCTCTGCCTTCACCACATATTCTGACTTTTTCTTTCCAAACTCGCTGCCTTCGTCTCTCTGGGTCCCCCAGGGCCCCCCACTGTGTCTTAAAGTGGAAACTCGCCTCCTCCCGGTTCAGGATTCGCAGAATTTTCACCTGTTTGTAGATTTTTGTTTTTTAAATCTGCATGTGGTCCCTGACTCTGCCATGCAGGGCTTATCTTCACTAGAAACTGTATAAAAATACTTGGTAAGATTTTGTGTTGTTGCAGTGAAAGGGAAATTATTGCAGAAAAAATATTTTAGGGCATATCTAATATCTACTGGAAACAAAATGGAGCAATGCGACTGAACAAGCTGCTGGTTGAGTGAGGATGAGGAAGGCTGGAGATGTTAGCTTCTGCGTTAGCGCTAAGGTGGTTTCAATGCACATAGTAATGAGTATTTGGTATATTTAGTGTTTGAACTATTAGCATAGGCAGCTATCAGCCTCTTAGAGGAGGTTTGAAGTATTTATGGCATTAGAATCCGCAGGTGGTCCCTGACCCACCGTACCAGGGACTTTAATCTGTTTTTACTCCAGCAGAAGTAAAACGCAGTCGTCTAAAAACCGAATGAAATCCAGTGATGAGTAAAAGTTTGTAGTTTCTGTTAAAAACTTGTCTGGGTGTCAGATCTGTGAAATCGTGTGCAGATGATCGCTGCCATACAGGGAGAATAATCTGTCGGTTTAAAACCCAAACAGACGAACAGAAGATCAGAGAGAAACTACTGAGAACTTTTAGAGATTACAGAATATTCCAGACTTAAGGTAATCTAGCAAGAACATTTAATAAACCAAATGATCAAAACCAGGATCAGGAAGGTTTGGCTCCAACTGCCTGGGATCCAGTAAAGATCCGTAATCTGGTTTTATACAAATAACCTTTCAAAGTCTTTCTGTTGCTCTTTCTTTGCTGTTGGTTTCTTCCTTTCCTGCTTTACTGCTTGTTTGCATGTGGATAAGTGTTGGGTATATAAATACTGCACCATTTGTAGCCGCAGTTAATTTGCAGTGAGCATTCCTGGGTCAGACTAAAGTTCTGTTAGCTTATGTTCTACTCTGTAGTCCACTTAGTGACGGGTCACAGAATTTTCTCTGATTTCCCTGAAAGCCTCTTGGGAGTTTATGTTATTTATGCAGAACTTTAAGCTGCAGACTCGACTTTTTGACATTTGTCAGGAATCTGCAGGTTTCTGAAGGTGTGGACTCTTCTGATTTGTGTTCAGTCATGAGTGAGCTAACGAGCAGATGAGGCAGAGCGGCGCCGGGATCAGCAGGACGTGATCTCCTCCGAGCTTCGGGTCCAGCAGGACCCTGCAGTCTGAGGAGTGACCCACTTCTGACTGCAGTAACTAACCAGCTTCAAATTATTCATCAGGCTGCAGAGAGGAGCAGCTCTTCCTGGTCAGCAGAGGATCTTTCATTTCAACACAGTGAAATTATTGCTTTGAATCCATTAGAAATTTAAAAATACTTTATTGATCCCAACGCTGCAAAAACACTGACCAAGTATTTATGATCCAGTTTCTGGTGAAAATGTCTGACTGCACTTCAAATGAGACAAAAAATAACTTATAAGTAACTCATTGTTTTAAGTCAATATTAACTTAATATTGATGAAAAAGTTCTAGTTTCATTCTGAGATTATTTTACTTATAATAAAACATTTTCACATGTTGCAAGTAAAATAATGTAACAGGAACTTTTTCATCAATATTAAGTTATTATTTACTTAAACAGGCTCCTATATGTTGCTGAAAAATTACTTTTAAGTTAGTTTGGTCTTATTTTCACTAGAAACTGTATAAAAATACTTGGTATGATTTTGTGTTTTTGCAGTGAAAGGGAAATGAAATAACATCAATAAGTCATTGAGGAAACCCAGACGTCCCGACGGCGCCTTCACTCAGAGGCTCACATTTCTTCACTTTCTGGTTTCCAACCATGAGCCAGTAGATTCTAACTCCGACCCGGTTCCTCCGACCCGGTTCCAGACTGAACTGCCGGAACCGGGTCGGGTTTGCTCACACACACCTTTACAGCTCCCCTGCTGTGTGTTCATGTTCTGCCTCTTTCTAGCTGATCTGATGGTAAATCAGGGATGTCATCACGGCATCATCATGATGTCACAGTGACGTCATCGTGATGGCATCATGATGTCATGATGGCGTCATTACGTCATCATCTTTAAGAAGTGCGTCTGCTCTTCCTGCAGGAAATCAGCCCCACAGCATGATGCAGCCTCCCCCGTACAGCAGTAGGAGTGGAGCTTCATTATGACCAAATATTAACTAACTCATTTTGTAGAGTTCTGCTATCAGACTGACCTGAAATAAATCATTAAAAGGACAGACTTATGTTTTCTAGCCACATAGTGTCATTTCATAGAATAATCAACTTAAAGGGAATTTTATGTAATTTAACACCTTGGAATTGGGCCTCTGTCTCTTTAAGAAGCTTGAGCAAGTTATCCCAACATGGCTCCTCTATCAACCCTTTAACAGCGGCTTCACCAGCGCTGCCCTGAGACGTGGCTCCTACACTGTTGCTAATTGCTGCTGGCTAGTCTGAAGGAGCAGAGTGAAGGCGTTGTGGGGGAGGAAGTTTGGAAACTGCAGCTAAAGGAGGAGCTTCGCCTCGAAGGCGGGGCTTGGTCCAACCAGGCGTTTTAACAGCTGAATGGTTGCCATGGAGATTAAAGGATTTCTCAGACATGCATGAAAGAATCAAAGCAAAACTCCATGTTGTTTTTGATGAGATAACATTAAAACACGATGTAACGTTAAAATAAGTCGCTTTTCGATCATTCTGCCCGTTTAATGTGTCTTTAACCCAAACTGGAGGCGGGATGCCGCAGCGACGGCCCCCAGGGGAACCAGCCGGGTCCAACAGACAGACGGCCCAGCTGGGAAACGCTGCCGGGCCACAATGGAGCTGGGCGGGTTACAGACGGAGCGCAGGAGACACAGCCTGAGACGAGCAGTGGACCAGAACCCATGAGAACAACGGCGGCTAAACTGCAGCTTTAATCTTCTTCACTGGGATTTTCTCCAGTTGCTACATTTTAGTTTCCAATTCTACTGAACTGGAGCAGCTGACATCTTTCTTTACGAAGTTTATAACATTTTATTGTTTCCACAGATCAACTCAGAACGTTTCACGTTTTTCTCCTGCAGAGACTTTCAGTTCGTTTCCCTTTGGGATCAATAAAGTTTACTTTGAATTTCCTCAACTGTGGCTTTGAAAAGGAAACTTTAGTTGTTAAAATGATGCATTTTTATGTTACGCCAGACTAAAAAAACGCAAAAGAAAAACAGAAAATCCAGTTTAATTTTAAAACATTTTACGTCTCACAGGAAAAAAAATGTCAAAATCCAAAGAGAAGCAACAAAATCAGGAGAAACGAACCGTTTTAGTTTTAATGTTTCTCTATAGATTCTACCAACAGTCATTTTATGTCATCATTAAATTGGCTGATGAATAATAATCGATTAATCGTTTGATCCCTGTTCTGACTGTTTATTTTTTTTATTATACTTTCTAAATATTTCTTGTTGAACTTTGACCTTCGGTTTCCGCCTCTTCTTCTTCTCTGCTTGTTTGTTGGCTGTGTGTGAGATGTGCGCGCGTGCGTGAAGAGGCGTGGAGGTGTGTGGGAGTGTTGCATCCTCTCACGTGACCATCCCGCCTCCCCTGCTCTTCCTCCTCCTCCTCTTCTTCAGTCCGGGTCTCTTTGTTGTGGTCGCAGCTGCCGCTTCGCTCTGCGCGCCGCGTCTCGCCCCTCACCGCCTCTCAGCCGCGCGGCGGACGCGCAGCCGGAGCGCCCCGGTGGTTTGCGGGTCTGTGCGGGTGTGACATCAGATCCGCTGGGAGAGACTCGGAGTTTGAGCGGCGGAGGCTCGGACTGAGGATGCTGCTGCCGGACCGGACCGCCTCTGAGGCTTCCTGATCCCGGAATCCCGCAGGAATCATCGCTCCTGCTCCGCCTCAGAGCTGAGCGGCGCTCCGCTGCTTCCCTCCCGCATTTGGAGCTCCTTCTTTGCGGGACGCGCCGTCAGGACAGCCGCGTTTCTTCAGGAATTACGCGAAGCGTGTGCGGCTGCCGAGCCGAGCCGAACCGAGCGGACTGCGGGGTTCGGGTCTCCTCCATGATGCTGACGGGCCCTGGGAGGTGCCGCCGGCGCCCGGGCGGGGCAGTCCGGTGCCTGGCGTCCGCCTGGCTGCTGGCGCTGCTGCTGGCCCGGCCGGAGGCTCGGGCTTCCTACCAGCCGCAGAGCGGGGAGTGCAAAGGCAGAGGCAAGGAGTGCGCAGGTAAGGCTGCGGGCTGCGGGCTGCGGGTTGCCAGGTTGGATGGGTGAGGCGCTCTGGGTTCATGCTGCTGCAGCAACACGGTCCGACTGTCCTGCTGCTGCTGCTGCTGCTTCCTGGAGGACATCAGGACTTGTCCTGAAGTTTTTCTGGCGTTGCGTTGCAGCTCCTGCAGTCCGTGTTCCTGCGGCCAACGGATGCTCCTGATCCGCTCCGCCGTCTGCAGGGATCAGAGTCACTTCTTCATCATTAGAGCCTTTTATTGGATTAAAGCCTTTAAACCGAATCGGGCTCTGCTTTCAGTAATGGGATGTTTCATTAGTGCTTCTTCAGCCTTTATAGGAGATGAATCTGTTTGCTTTGACTAGGCAGCAGAGGCACAAAGGGCTGCAGCAGCTCCTGCTGCTGCTGCTGCTGCTGCTGCTGCAGCTGCTGCTTCTTCTGCTGCTGCTGCTGCTGCTGCAGCTCCTGCTGCCCTTTGTGCAAACATCAAACTTTAAGTTCATCAGGCTGATCCATTATGGACCCAACAATCCCTGATTAAACTCATCAGAGGAACAAAACCAGTTTGGACTGGGAGCTCTGGTTGTTCTGGCTCATTAAAACCAGTCCAGGTGTTTGGTTCCCTCAGCTGCTGCCTCGTTTTCAGTAAAGGAAACATGATGATGTTTCTGTTCAGTCTGATGTTTAGAAAATAATACGGTTTATAATTCAGAGTTGTTAGGATGCAGCTTTTATTCTCCTGACATAAATCATCTAATTCTTTATAAACTTATTTCTAATGTCCATTTCACCTCAAACATGTTGGGCAAAATGTGACATTTCAGAATAAAGTGACTCTAAACATCAGCAATCCCTCCTTGATGTAGGACTGGAAGGTGAAACCATCAGTTTCACACTTTACTGATTGTTCATCTTAAAACTCAAACTCCTCTTATAAAAACGATTTCACTCATTTTCTGTCCTGTAGCTTCAGCATTTTCTCAGCTCCCAAACAGAAACTGGACTGATTTAAGTAAAAGGACTAATTTAATGTAAGTTTATTCCCGTGATCTGAAACAAACCGCTGAAGCTGCAGATTCTGAACGTTGCTTTATGGTTCTTATGTCTTAAAACTTTAGAATTGGATTTTCCTGCTTTCTGGAGTTTCTAACAAACATATTTCTGTTTCATGTGAATGTTGTGATGTCACATAAAAACCCTCTGACCTCATTTTAACCTCATGTAAACTGAGGAGGTTAATATGAATCACAATCTAATATTCATAAACTCATCTCACTGTTATCCGCTCCGTCCTGTTTTAATAGATATTTAAAGCCAAAGACCAGCATCATGTTAGCAGTCGAGTTCAGGAACTGGAATGTTTTCCTATCAGAGGATTTTCACCTTCTGCAGACGGTGAAAATCCGTCTGCCTCTGAGCCTCTGAGCATGGCAGTAACTGAGCGTTGATCCAGGATGACAGGAAAGTTCTGACTTCTTGTTTGACTGCAGAAACAGAAGGTGACGTTCGCTGTCGCAGAAAAAACCAACAAAATGGCTTTTGGCTGCTGTGTTCGAGGTCTGCTGGGAAAACTGGGCTTTGGAGGAGCACCGATCATCCACTGTGGACTAGCAGGTGTCACTGGTCAGAGGCCGAACCGCAGAGTCTGAGTTTGGCTTTCCGCTTTCACGGGTAAACCTGAGGAGGGTCCCGGCAGGCGTAACCATGGAAACCTGAGAGTTTGGCGCTTCATCCAGAGAAACTCGAATGAGTTTGATTTCATCAGGTGGCGGAGCCATAAAACAGATTCTGTCGTGCTGTTGGTGTCCAGGTAACAAACGACTGTCTTCAGAATATTGTCCCTGTTGGTGAGCAGCAGCATCAAAATGGTTCCCAACTCGGTTCAGATCCGTACGTCACGCGTTCATGTGTTCATCTAGAGCCAACAGGCTACATGGATGGAATGTGGCTGCGGATGTTTGTGGTTCCCTCTCATGTGGCTGCTGGTCGCTGAGGAGCCACATCTGCTCTCCTGTCGTCAGGACGTGAGGACGTGGTCCGTCTCATGTTGGTTTTTAATGATCCCAAAGCTTTCTGGGCTTTCTGGGGTTCAGAGGGTTCAGAGGTTCAGAGGTTCAGAGGTTCAGAGGTTCCCCTCAACACCTCCAGGGTTAAATGATCTGCAGCTGCAGGAATCAGATGTTTGATCTGAGCATCGTCACTCTCTGGTTTTAACGTTTCCAACATGTTTGTGAAAATCTGAGATAGAACAATAAGAACAATAAGAACAACCAGAACAATCAGAACAATAAGAACAACCAGAACAATCAGAACAACCAGAACAATAAGAACAACCAGAACAATAAGAACAACCAGAACAATAAGAACAACCAGAACAATAAGAACAATCAGAACAATAAGAACAACCAGAACAATAAGAACAACCAGAACAATAAGAACAACCAGAACAATAAGAACAACCAGAACAATAAGAACAATCAGAACAATAAGAACAACCAGAACAATAAGAACAACCAGAACAATAAGAACAACCAGAACAATAAGAACAACCAGAACAATAAGAACAACCATCCCCTTTGATGATTTAATAGGTTTGAAACATTTGTGCCGTTTCCATGGAACTGGACTAAAACTCTTGTGTCTGTTTCTAAACTGACTCGTTGACTTTAACTACCAATGAAATGATCGACTTTGAGCTTCGATTTCCGTCCATCAGGCTGAAGCAGTTCAGCTGTTTGGGTTTTAAGACTTTTTCATTATTTATCCACATTTTCTGCTCGAGTTCGACTGTTTAGTCGTTTTGGTTTAGATTCTTTATTTTGCTGTTTGTCTAAATTTTCTGGGGGCGGACCGGGTCGGTTCTGTTCGAGTCGGATTGGGTCGGGTCGGGTCTGTTTGGGTCTGTTCGGGTCTGTTTGGGTCGGGCCGGTTCTGTTTGGGCCGGGCCGGGTCGGTTCTGTTCGGGTCGGTTCTGTTTGGGTCTGTTTGAGCCGGGCCGGGTCTGTTTGGGCCTGGTCTGGTCTGTTTGGGTCGTGCCGGGCCGGTTCTGTTCAGGTCTGTTTGGGCCGGTTCTGTTTGGGTCTGTTTGGGTCGGGCCGGGCCGGTTCTGTTTGGGTCTGTTTGGGCCAGGTCTGTTTGGGTCTGTTTGGGTTGGGCCGGTTCTGTTCGGGCCGGGTTTGATTCTCCTTCGCCAACACGAATGACATGGTGGCAGTAATTGGGCCTGCCAGGCCTTTGACCTGCTTCCTCTCGCCGCTTCGCCTCACGGTCGGCGCTCAGTCTGGCGACGTGACGGATGAACTCGGGGAGCGAAACAGGCGTGATTAAATTTTCAGCAGCCGCTCCGACATTAACAGGACCGCAGATGAATATTGATGTCCTGTCGGTGTTGTTTACGGTTTACAGCCGCGCCGTTTAGCCGGAGCGCTCGTCTGGAGAAAACATTCACTCCTCACTGCTGTTCCTCTGGAGGATGGAGCAGGCGGAGGCTCCGGGGTCACGGGGTCACCACACCAACAGCCCCCGATGCTCTGCAAGGAAACCGCATGACGAGGTTATTCTACAATCACTTCTGTCCTCTGGAGCTGGGGGGAGTGGGCTGTGTTAGCGCTGTTAGCGGTTAGCGCTGTTAGCTCTGTTAGCGCTGTTAGCTCTGTTAGCGCTGTTAGCGCTGTTAGCTCTGTTAGCGCTGTTAGCTGTTAGCGCTGTTAGCACTGTTAGCGCTGTTAGCTCTGTTAGCGCTGTTAGCGGTTAGCCCTGTTAGCTATGTTAGCAGTTAGCTCTGTTAGCAGTTAGCCCTGTTAGCACCTGTTTTGATTCTTAGTATCATCATTAGAAGGTTCCTCTCAATGCGTCTGGATTTGGGTGATTAAAACTAAAAAAATCTCAGCAGTTCTGGTTTAAAAGTTCTTTCTGAATGATATTTTTGTTATTAAATTTTTATTTTACGTTTGCTGAATCCACTTGAAGCTTTTTATGATTTGAATTTAGCCCAGAAGAAGCTGAGTGTTTGGAGCTTCTGGCTGTTTCATCCCAGGAGTTCAGGCGTCTGATTGACCTGCCAGAGGATCCATAGATCTATAATCTAGAGTTCATCTGATTGGTGGATTAAGCAGTCGGTTGCCATGGTTTCCGTTGTGTTTGTGGAGCATCAGCCTGCGGCGGCGTCATGTTTGCGGCGGCCGCTGCTGCTTTAAATCAGACTAAAACCTCCAGCTGCTTCCTGCTTTCATCACTTCCTGTGTTGTCTCCACTTCCTCAGGTTTAACTGCTGGATGAAACTCTTTTCAGCATCAGAAGTTTTATGGTTTGATTTCTGTTTGAATCTGTTCAGGCAGCGTTTTATTGCTCATAACGACACAGAGGCAAACAGGATAATCGGTTCCTTCTGCTTTCTGTCTGCAAACGGCCTGAATCTGGATTAATCCTGAGCAGAGGCAGCGAGGCGGCATCCATCACCGCTCGGCTTCACGTATCAGCTCGTTTTCTGCGTTTCCGAGCGGATCGCTCTGATTGATGGCACAAACGCCAGGCGGCGGCGGCGGTGGGAGGTTCTGACCGGGTTCTACTCAGGAGTCTGTTGCTGTTGGAGTCTCGGTTTGCAGATTTCTGCTCCTGGCTCGTCTGAGTCGTCATCGTCTTCCACACAGCCGACAAGCTGAGAGCGAAAGCTGCAGCTCTGGCATGCACAGAAAAACTAGTTAGACCTTAACAAGAAACGAAAAATATAACTTTGGTTATTTCAGTTTTGTAGGACATTTTGACTGGCTGGAGACGCAGCAGCAGCTCCTGAACCACAGGGACAAAAGTGTTAGAAGATGGAGGGATGGAGGGATGGATGGATGGATGGATGGAGGGAGGGATGGAGGGAGGGATGGATGGAGGGATGGATGGATGGATGGATGCATGGAGGGATGGATGGACGGATGGATGGATGGAGGGATGGATGGATGGAGGGATGGATGGAGGGATGGATGGATGGATGATGGATGGATGGATGATGGATGGATGGATGCATGGAGGGATGGATGGATGGAGGGATGGATGGACGGATGGATGGATGGACGGATGGATGGACGGATGGATGGATGGAGGGATGGATGGAGGGATGGATGGATGCATGGAGGGATGGATGGATGGATGGATGCATGGAGGGATGGATGGACGGATGGATGGAGGGATGGATGGATGCATGGATGGATGGAGGGATGGATGGATGGACGGATGGATGGATGGAGGGATGGATGGACGGATGGATGGAGGGATGGATGGAGGGATGGATGGATGGAGGGATGGATGGATGGATGATGGATGGATGGATGCATGGAGGGATGGATGGACGGATGGATGGATGGATGGACGGATGGATGGATGGAGGGATGGACGGATGCATGGAAGGATGGATGGATGATGGATGGATGGATGGATGGAGGGATGGATGGACGGATGGGTGGATGGATGGATGGATGGACGGATGGATGGAAGGATGGATGGATGATGGATGGATGGATGGATGGATGGATGGAGGGATGGATGGACGGATGGGTGGATGGATGGATGGATGGACGGATGATGGATGGATGGATGGAGGGATGGATGGATGGATGATGGATGATGGATGGATGGATGGATGGATGATGGATGGATGGATGATGGATGGATGGATGGATGGATGGATGAGTGGATGGATGGATGATGGAGGGATGGATGGATGGATGGATGGATGGAGGGATGGATGGATGGATGGAGGGATGGATGGATGGTCATTTTCTCCAAATATTATTTCATTTTAGTTCATAAAATGTTTATTTTATGATTTAAAAAAGGAATTTGGTTATTTATTTTTTCACCCTTTGATATATTTTGAATGTTGCATAAAAACGGGTTGAGTGGCGACATGAAAAATTAATTGATTCATTGGATTCAATAAATGCCCACATTGTGCGTCGCTCGGCCGTAAAGCTGCTTGCTTCTCTTTAATAAATGAAATCTGAATTTTAAAAACATTTTTTTTGTTTTTCACATTTTATCGATCTGAAACATTTAAGACAAACTTCCTCACCTACAAATATCTACAGTTTGTTTTATGACATAACGTTTATCACTTGATCAGCTGAAACAAAATCTATTTCAGGCCCATAAGAGACCAAAACGCTTTCTGAGTCTAAAATCTTTGGTTTCAGGTCCGACAGGATCAGAACTGCGAAACTTTCGGTCGTTGGTTAACAGTCCAGTCATGTGACGGGATGTAATGAAGCCCCGTTTCTCCAACTCTTCATGAGCGTCAGCATCACTTTGACCATCAAACACAACATAATACCAACATTCAGTTTGGAAAACATCCAAACGATTATCAGACGCCACGCTGATGTTAGAAAGACGAGTCCAGGTTCTATTTCAGCTCAGTTATAAACAGAATATTAGAAAACTACAAATAGTTTCCAACTGAAACGAAGGAGTTTGTTCTTCTTCTTCTTCTTCTTCTCCTCCTGCGGTTTCTGTTTGTGTCCAGAAGCTGAGCTGCAGATGATGAAATAAGAAAACCAGACTGAAGAAACTTTAATCTTCACTCTGAATTTATAACTTCAAGACTTGAATTTTAATCAACGTTTTAATAATTGATGGTTTTGTTTCCTGACTCAGTTTAACAAATGCCTCTTGAAGCTTTCTGGGAGCATGTTTTACTTTATTTTGAGAAGCGTGAGCTAACTTTCACACTTTGAAGATCTTTGTGTACATTACATAAGAGTCCAGAGGGAGGCCTGCCACTTCACAGGCTCTTAGACTCCGGCTGTTTTTCTTCTTGGCTGCATTTTATCTCCAAAAATAACAAGTTTCTAGAGAACGGCCAAACGGAGACAAAACACGGTTAACGGCCATGTTGGTTCCAGACCAGCTTGTTTTGACCCGGGACAAACTGTCCAATCAGGATGCAGTGATGTCATGTGAGAAAATCTCAATGTGAAAATAGAGCTAAATTTCAGTTTAATTTGATTCTCTTTCAAAATAATTAAAACATGTTAATAGTTTTGCGTCTGTAGCCCTTATTTTACTCCAGAAGTGGTTCTTCTCTCAGGTGTTTTCCATGTTTTCTGGCAGAAACGGTTCAGAAAACTTAAATGTTTCAAACATCAAAGTTTTTTTTTTCTTCTGTTTCATTTTGTGTCTGAAAAGTTTCGTATATTTCATAATTTTTATTTTTCTAACTGTTTTCTTTCCCTGAACCTTTCATGTCTGGTTGTTTCTGCTTGAAGAGTTTTTGAATAATTTAGGTTTATTTGTTTAAAACTTCCTCCGGGCCCAATAAAACTTCTCGTCTCGTTTCTCCTGGAGACAAACTGGACCGTCGGCTCGCCAAAATAAAAGCTTTCCAGGTTAAATTAGCTCACCTCCTCTCATTGATCCCCTGCCGCCTGGAAATAATTCTTTTATTAGTTTATCTCAAACCAATTAGCTGCAGCATTAACGGGTGACAGACACTTTTAATTGTCTTTCATGAGGTGACAGGCAGTTCGTCAGCCGCTGCAGGTCAACTTTCCAAACTTTAGTTTAATTAAAGCTGGAGGAGAAGAAACTCCTTAAAGTCGGGATGGAGGCAGCAGACGATTCAGGGACCTGAAAGGCTGCAGATGGATTTCTGGATGAATTCTTGTTCGGTTTCAGCTTCTTGGTTTCCTGATGTGCTTCTTCCTGCTGAACTTCACACTTTATTCCTTTCTTTACTGATCATCTTTATCAATAACTAATGATGCTGGGTAAATTGTCCCAGACGTTATTCCAATAAAAGATAATATTGTTGTATAATAATATGTATAACATGTCCTCAAAGATGAATAAACTTCAAATTTTAATAAACATTTCAGTCTAGAACTGGAAGAAATTTTAAATATTCAACATAAATAAAACAAATAAAATTTATTATTTAGTCTCTGTAAACAAAATTACTTTTCAAAAAAAGGTTTATTATCCATAAAAGGGAAAAAAACGATAAATCGTGAGTTCCTCTTAATTTATCTTGTGATTTATTGATTTATTGATTATTGCGACCAGCCTGCTCATTCAGTGCTTTTAAATCTCTGATGGGAGAGGAATAAAAATTGTTCACGTTTGTGGAAGTCTGAGGCGACCCTTGACCCCTGACGGTTGAACTTCAGTCAGGAGCGGTCTGTCGTCACGGTAACCTCCGCAGCCGGGCGGATTGATGGGATTATTTTCAGTTTGTGCTGCAGGAACCTGAACCTGATTGAACTGAAAATAAAGGTTGAGTTGAGACTAAAACAGCAGAAACTTTTATCATCCAGCTTTGATGATCTGAAATCAACATGCAGCTTCAGGCATCAGGCAGAAACCAGAGATCAGGTCTGGACCTTCAGAGTCACATAAAGACGGGTACAAAGTCGGCCTTCTGCCACCTGAAGGTCGTTTAGAGGACGAACGTCTCGGCAAGATGTAGAGAAATTCATCAATAACTGGATATAAGATCTTATTACTATTAATAATAATAATATGATCAGAAAACCAAAACACCAAATAATCATGAAAACAGCTTCTTGTGTTTCCTCAGCCAGGCTGATGCATTTTGTTGACTGATGTAATGTGTTAATGAAGTTTTTACGTTTATTGTAAAAGTTCATTGTTAAATATTAAAAATGTCACAAAATCCTAGTTAGAAAATGTTCTGGAATCCTGAAGCTTTTGGCACCAACAGAAAATCAAACGAAAATAATCTTTCCATTTGTTTTGGACTCATGCGATGGATCGGTTCTGTCAGGATGAGGCGTTTGGCTCTTGACGTCGACCGGACCGTCGGTTGGAGCGGTCAGGAATCAGGTTTTCCCTCCTGGATGTTTCTTATTAAAGTTTGTTAGCAGAAACGTTCCTGAACACCCAAGGACTCGTCCAACATGTGATCCAACATGTCGGTTCAGGATCAGAATGGATCCAGGTTGGCGATCCGCTGCTGCTCCAACAGCAGACAGGAACCCGGATTCTGAGTATAAACAAGAAAAACATAAAAATGCATGTTAGGGAAAACTGATTCTGCACAACAAAGTAGGTTAATATACATCAGTGTAAAATTCATATTAAGTTTGGTGCACTTTGACCTTTGTCTGTCAAAGCTGTGGAGTTTGCTTTGGTGCTCAAAAACTAAAACATTTTGATAACTTTTAATCCCCCATCCCTCACAGACCAGTGATGAAGCTGGTAGATTACAATCCCTTGTAGTTTTGTTAAGATTAGAGGTGTGTAAACATCAAAAATTCACCCAAAATGGCCGCCTTCCTGTACATTTTGAAACATTCCTCCAACATTCATCCTGTTCAGTCGTCCCGCTGCAAACATCAACATTTCTGTTTGCGGTTTTGTCCTGATTGTGTCGACTCTGTTGGATCTGAAGTTTCCCAGGTTGTGATAGTTGCACCAAACTTCACTGGTTGTGAGTGGGCTTGTAATGTAAGTGTCCTGTTAAAGTTTCAGTAACCTCTGCAGATTGGCCTGAGGTAAATGTTCCAGACTGAGCTGAAAAAGTCAGCTGTCAGATTTTGGAAAAGCTCGATGCTCCTTCGTCTTTCAGGGAACTCATTAAAAGTCGGACTCCTCCATGCAGCTGCTGCAGAGCGTTTGTGAACGTCAATACGAGTCTGAGCAGGAAACCCAGAAGACACGGATTAAAACTGATGTCTTTTTAAAATAAATCAGCCGTCTCAACAAACTTCTGTCCTCCTGCAGCAATTTAAACTTTCTGGAGGCAGAGTGTACCGCTGTCATCTCCATTACTGAGCTCACAGGAAGATTCAAGGCCACTGAATTATTCAAGAAAACCTGAAGTCACTCAGATCAGCTCAGAGATTTGATTTTATCTGTCAGCTCTGTGTGACGTTCCTGTTTAGACAGGAAGTGCCATTAAAACCCCAAACTAAATGATCGTAATCCAGATTACAGCCTCAGGTGTTTTTGTCCTGCCGACTCTCCGTCTGGTTTTTCATCTTTTCTTTGAGTGAAACAGAAAAACTCGTCCCGCCTCAGAGTTTCTGTTTTCTGAGCTTCACAGAAACGTGAAAACTGGTTCAGAGATCCGATTCCTGCTCCGCGCCTCGTTTCTTTTTGGTTTCTTGTGTCTGAGCCGTTCAGCTGCTTCTTAACAACGTTCACCTGATTTTCTACATTTAGAGGAAATGACCAAAAACCTGAGGATATTCGGCTGTTTGTGCTGGAAAATCCAGTTAAATTCAAAAAGCCACTTTGAAATCTCTAAAACTAACATATTTAGTATTTACTCCAGTTTGGTTCTAATCCTTAGAAAAATGCTGTTACATTTACATCCTGACAGTAAAGTAGAGAAAAGCATCAGTCTGAAATATTTCTCTGCTGCTTCAAGCAGGAAAATAATCCAACTAAGATTATAACCTGTAAATCTGTTCGTGTTCAGCGGGAAAACTTGCTGTTTGCTAACATATTTGAGCTTGTTTGTTCCTAAAACCTTAAACGTCTCAGATTTACAGAAGAAACGTCTCCAAAATCCAGCAGGAAACAGATAAATTATGATTAATCCCAGATTTTTACAGCCTAAAACATTCTGAGTTTAGATGAATGTTGTTTTTGTTCAGACGTGTTCAGCTGTATTTATTCTGACCAGAGGAAATCAAGTCGGTGCTTAACTTCAGGCCTCCGTAAATAAAATAACATAAAATAAATAAACTACAGAACAGTAGACAACAGTTGTAAAATCAAACAGCTAAAATGAGCAGGAATAATTATAACAGTTAAAAACATAAAATGACACATAAACCGTGTGTATAATTATATTATTATGTTAAAACATAAAACTTGTGAAGAAAACACAGTTAGTGGTTCCAGTTCTCGGACCGGGTTCATAATTCATCTTTTTGTTTTTTGTTCTGCGTGGTAACAAACCAGCTGGTCGGGTTGCATATCTATGTCTGCAGCTCTACGTTGCACCAATTAAAATGCATGAAGTGCAGCAAACGACCTGCGGGGGGGTCGGGATTGGAATAGGCCTGATTAGTCTCGCCTCACCGAGTCTCTGGGCCGATCCATCCAGGAAGCAGAACCTCTATAAATCTGTGTGTGTGTGTGTGTGTGTGTGTGTGTGTACCAGGTTTGTATATACTTATGGGGACCTATTTCTGTCTGCAATGTGGGGTTAT
>CAEGAE010077477.1:0-57522 GCA_903067095.1 Girardinus metallicus
CAATTTGAGAAGCAATTTTGATCATATTTCACATTTATCGTGTCATGTTGCGCGGGGTGCTGGTCTTGGTCTTGTCTCGGTCTCGACTTCCCTTGATCTTGGTCTTGACTTGGTCTCGGACCCTAAAAGTCTTGGTCTTGTCTTGGTCTCGGGTCAAGCGGTCTTGACCACAACACTGGTAGGTATTATAGACTTTAAATGAACTCTGACATTTTCTGCTTAGAACATCAATGGGTATATCTACAAATACAAGGTGTAAGCATCTCCAGACAGAAGATGTTGTTACCTCTTCTACTATTTGAAAAAGTAATGGATCGTGATGACATGGTGACACCATTGAGGAGTGACTAAGAAACACAGAACCTAGAAAAAGCCAAAAGGCCTGATTGACTTGTTTTGTAATTGGTTATGATGTTTTTTCACTGTACTTTTTGTTTGCTTGCTGGTCTAAATGTGACATTCCCGCCAAAACTACTACGATAAGTTGACATATTCCATAATAGCAGCACCATGGGAGGTGTTGGAAATAAAAACCAATGAGGTTAAAATCTGATTATCAGAGAGAGTGGACAAAAGATTTTGGACCAAAGTAAGAATACTCTTAAATCGGGTTTGTTCCTCATCTTTCTGTCTCCTAAAGTTTCCCCTGAAACAAAACCTTCCTCTTTTGATTTCAGAAAGAGATACTGACAGAATTTTTGATAAATTTATATATTTTATTAGCTTTTAATACAAATTAATATATTTTTGTTTACTTATTGAAATAGATTAGTGTTTTTATTAAAATGTTTCCCCATTCTATTCACAAGCAGGAACATAGTCATTCTATTTCAGTTGTCAGACTTGTGATTAAAAAAAATTAAAAATAAGTTCTATGATGCACAAATCTCATTTGTTCATGTGCAACAGGGAGGCTCCCAGATTAAGCAGTATTTACTCTTCAAGTTAATTTATGATAAATACGATGTTAATCAATTTTAATAATGAGACAGATACGATTTTTACACAAATCTAATTTAACATACATTATTAATTGCTACATTAACTGTAGCCTGTTTTTCCAGCAACACCTTCAGTCCTCGGTTGTGATTGTTGCTGCTGTGTGGGGCCTTTATATAGTGGCACAAAGTTTGTAAAAAGGTTTTTACTGCTGGCCAATCTCAGAGCTTGTTGTGTTTTTACAGAGCATCATCTCTACTTTTAGTGTGGGGGTGGGATAACATACTGGATGTTTATTAGACCTCGAGTCAATGCCCAGGCAGGAGTGCAGCTATAAAACTGCCCGCCATCGCTGGCCGGTGGAGGCTGTCAACTGGGTCGCGAGTCTGCTCAGGCCAGATGCCACTGAGCTGCTAGGAGCACTCCTGCCCCCTAATGCCCATTACTGCCAAGTTGTCCTGGAAAGGTCTAGGAGTCACGCACACACACGGATTGTCTGCTTTGTTTATTGTGAGATGCAACCGCAACCGGTATGTAATGAAAACTCAAAATAATTCCATTGCAATCCAGTTTACTACATAAACATCTGTGCAGTCTCGCCAAGTATTTCTGCTTTTTTTTTCTTTTAATTTCCTATACAACAAAAATCAGCAGCACCACATTCAGACAGCTGCCTTGTGTGGCAGAGCAGGTAGTGCACGCTGAACTCTGGTGGCCCTTCCTGGATTTATTTTAGAGTCCTTTGTTCTTTAAAGGGAAAACCGATCACTGACCAGAAGCACTTCAGAGACCCCTGTGGCGGCATGAGTGAGAAGCCTCACTGAAATGCTCAGAATCATGCACACACATCACGTCAAAGACCTGGGGAGAGTGGTGAAATGCTCGGTGCTTAGGACCTGATGGACGCAGCCGGTCCCTTCCTCATCGATCTTTTCCTCAGACCATTTAGCACCTCTGCTACTCTGGGCTCCGTGGACACAGCTGTGTCTGTGTGGCCTCACCCCGCTGTGAATAACAGGAGGATCATGAAAGACAAAATATCAGTCTGCATTTGGGCTGCGTCTAATACACTTTTAGGGAATTGTGGCTGTGTTATGGAGCCGAGGGGAACCGGCACCATCTTTATTGCTCTTTAATCAGAAGAGTGCAGGCTGGGTAAAGATCAATGATCTTTGAGTGTTAACATTGACTTGGGCTTACAACTCCCAATCAAGAGCCCCTCTCCCACCTAATGTTACATTTAATGAGCCAATTAGTCCACAATGGCGTGGCCGGCATCTTAAACTGTTGTTTACTCTGCATTCATTATTAATATCTCTTAGTTAGGTATGAATAAAATTAAAAGGAGCAGGGAGACCATTAGCTCCCCATGGTGGATGCTTATTAAGATAGGATGCTTTGTTATCTGAGCTAGGGGTGGGGTGGTAATTGTTTGCGGTGGGTAGGATATGCTGGTTCAGTAGCAAGAGCGCTGTGATTTATGCAACCTTGGAGATGTTGTTGCGTGCATGTATGAGACGAAGTGGTGTGGTTCGCTCTAATGCCTCTGAGAGAAGAACAGCCTGCTTTCAATGGCTTCAGATGCTGCTTTAGTTCCCTCATAAACACTTTCTGTTCTTGCCCTCTTCTGCCTTCCCTTCTATTCCTTCCTCAACCCCCACTCCTAGTTTAATAGACATCTCTGGGAGGGGATATGCAAATTTGTTTTATGTGCCCTCTCTGTCATTGTCTCTCTGTTGTTTATTGTTTCATTTCCCACATTTTGAATATATATAGAAGAGTAGACAGTCTTGCAAAAGTATTCCAACCCCTAGAACTTTCTTTTTTCTTTTTTTAACATTTTACTATGTTTCAAAGACAAACTTCAAAGTGCAGCACATTGTGGTTCAAAGCAGTGCAAATGTGTGGAGTGGAGGGAAAATTATGCCACAATTGCAGCTGCAAATCTTTTGAGAGTATGTCTATACAAAGTTACGCATGCATACATTTAAGTTTCTGCTTATTCTTTGCAAAAGTAACTCAACCTCAGTCAGTTTAGATGCGGAGCATCTTTGAAGAGAAACATATCTTTTTTCATCTCGTCAGAGATTCTCGGTGGTTCGTTCCAACCTTTGCGCTGTAGCACTGGCTGTATATGAGGCATTGTTCTCCTTTCAGAAGGTATCCCTTCATGCCAGTCTCAAGTTCTTTGCAGGATTGGCCTGTACTTAGCTCCATCCTCCCTCCCACCAACTCTAAATAATGTGAAAACACACAAATTTCAGATAAAAAGTTGTAATTTGCCATCAAAACCACCAGTGTGAACACGGGCTAAGAATCCTCAGAGGCCTTCAGAGAACAGCTGGACTTGCACAGAAAATAAATGAGACGCCTTCTGAAGGAAAGTGGTTGTACTGCTTTTCATTTAGTTTATCAAGGTAAACTGAACCGAATTCAAATATATTCCACAGTTTTTTGGATTTTTTTTTTTAAAGCAGAGTTTAACAACAATAATTCTGCCACTTCACTATTATGTGCTACTTTGCATTGATCTATCACATAAAATTGTAAAGACGTACAATGAAATTTGTGGAGACAAAGTGTGGAACCATTTAAAGGATAGAAAGACTATTGCGAGATCCTGGTCAGGTTGGGTCCGTTTTAAACAAGTTTTAAACATATTACAACTACTGATCAGTCAACAGAGCAGGAGGCGAGTCAAACTCAAACATGTCCGACAATTGTCGTCGACTTGTTCAGGCAATTCCGGATGCGTGTTACGTGGGGACCGAGACGAAAGTCTGATGGGGCTTTTTGCTTGTTTTGCTGTTCCTCCTGACTAAGATAGAGTAAGAGTGTGTGTATAGAGGCTGGAGCAGAAAAAAATAAATCAAAAAATCAATAAAACATTAAAATCGCTTCAGTCAACAGAGCAAGAGCCGGCTGCATCCAGCAGCTCTTTTGCAGAGAAGGATTCTCTGCTGCTTCAGCTGATAGGAATGGCTCTAAATATTTAGTGGACAAAGACGGGTGCTCACCTCAAAGAGGCTCTGGTGTTTCAAGAAGAGAATTACCAGAATATTACGCTTTTTGGGTGTGATATAGTGGTTACTGACTCCAGGCTTGGTACTTATGACCAATCATTTTCATTTCCTTTTAAGAATTTATAAAATTAAATGATCAGTGAACCAATTTAAAATGACTTTTGCCATCCCCAAGGCATCTGACTTAAAAGATAGTGACTTAGGGGAACAGTGATTAAATTATAACAAAAATCTGCTAAAGGCCATATTATAAGCAATGACAAATGGCAACATTTGTGTTAAAGTCCTCTTCACCCCTCCTCGATTCAATCATTCCTCTGCTCCTCTGTGGTCCCCAGTTAGAGCAACAGGGTAAGCCTTTTTGGTTACACTGCTCTACGCCGCCGAAGCACTGCGTAATAACTCAGCCAACATCGTGATGGAATGTGGAAGCAATTGCTTTCAAGCTTTGCTCTTAAAATAGTTGTGGTGGCAAGCCTGCTGCTTTAAATAAGCGGCTGAGCCTGTCTGGAGAGCATCCTTAATCCCAGTGGTGAGAGACACTCCAACAGGAAGACACTGGGGTGAAAAAACACTCCCGCACAAGAGAGACTGGAACAGTTTACAGCAGGTAACGGTGGGATGCAGGATTCACCGGCAGGGCGAGATAGAGGGTGCGTCACAGAGCATGTGGGGGTTTGGAAGGGAATATATGGAAATGAGATGGCTTACCTACAAATACCCTCAAACCTGCACTCACACGCTGCTAAAACACGCCTCTCTGGGACACCAGAGCATGAATTTAAAAATGTAAATTGAAGCTGGTCAAAATAATTGAATACAAATACTGGCAAGGGGAAACACCGAGCCTTGAAAAAATATTTGTACGTCTTGAACTTTTTCATATTTTGTCAGCGTCGACCTTCAAGTCATTTTATTGGGATTTCATGTGAAAGACTAATACAAAGTGGTGCATAATTATGAAGCAGAAGGAAACTGATGCCACCTCCTACCACAGTTACAGCTGCAGTTATTTTAGTATCTCTCTACAATATTTGAACATGTAAAGACTTAAATTCTTGCCTATTCTTGTTTGGAAAATAGATGCAGCTTCATCAGGTTGGATGGGGAGCATCTGTGAACATCGGGTTGAGGGTGATGTGTGTGATTTTACGTCACAAGCATTAAATTTTAGTCCATGCAGTTTTTCCCTACATGGCTTTGGAAAACTTTGACCAGGTATCCTGTAAACAAAGGTTTTCATTTTGCCACTTTTCAATAAAAATGCAGATATAAAGTGCACAGCTAACAGCTGTCTTTCAACAGTCTCTTCCACCTGAGCTGTACATCTTTGCAGCTCATCTGGAGTTAAAACTGCATAATGCTTTGCTTGCACAAACTCTCTGTTCAGGTAGATGGAAATGTCTTTGTTAACAATGCAGTTTTTCTGCTCTTTTCATTTCTAGATGGGGAATGAAAGGTGCTTTGCTGGATGCCTAAAATGTGTCTAGATCCACAGAACAACTGGAGGGATATACATAGTAAATAACAGCTGGAAACTATTTTATTAGGGTCATTTCTGAGTGTCAGAATAAATAGTTCTACAGACAAAAACATGAAACACTTTTAAAAGTTTAATTTGGAAACAAAATTCAAAACCTTCCAACCATTTCCTTCCACTTACTGCTCTACCGTGTCATCATAAAATACGTAGAAGTTTGCCGTTTAAACCTGAGAAAATGTGAAAAAGCTTAAGATGTTATCAATACTTCTTCAGGATTATCAAATAGAAAAACACAGGCAGTGTAAAAGGAAGCCAAAAAGGAAGCATCAGGGTTCAAAGTTCACCGTCTCCACTCTTTAGATCCTGCTTGTGCTTTCCTTGAGTTTGTGCCAGCTCATGCTCCGTTCCAGCTGGATGACATAATCCTGGGCCAGACGGGAGGTGAGGAGGCGATGACGTCACCCATCACCTTAGCCAGACCTCGTTTTCATGTTTACACACACACGCGCGCACTCTCCCACACACTCCAGTTCCCTTCTGAGGAGAGCGTCCATTACACAAAGATTTTGGCTTGTCCCCTTTACTTGGTATTTTCATTCTTCTTTTACCGTTTTTCCGCCACACCCTTTAATTCTGTTCCACTCACTGCTCCATCCAACGCCCCCCTGCACACACACTTCTCTCCCTCGCCGCCTGCCACCCTATCACTTCCGTCCTGCCTCCTTCCTCTCTCTCGCCCTCTCTCCCTCTGTACCTGAGGCTCTTGTTCTTTTATAGCAAATTGAACCTTTCACTCTGAAAGAAATAATTACTCTCTGGAGAGAAAGGGGACTGCCATGGAATGCTGATATGACACACAATGTCACCTTGCCACTCAGAAGCTGCCTGCACACCCAGCTCAGAGAGCGGAGGGTGGGGCGAGGGAGACGGATTTGAGGGAGGGTCATAGAGCGGGAAGGGTGAGACTGGGTATAGAATAAAAGTAATAGAAAAGTAACAGAAAAGAGAAAAGGAAAAGCTCCGGGAAGGGTGAGGGAGAGAAAACTTCCTGCATCAGTTAAAGAAAACAGGAGACGGAGGCAGAAAAACCACAAAAGGACATGGAAGGTAATCAGCTGGGGCGAATAAGTGAAGGAATGGCCAAAAAAAATTCAATAGAGATGGAAATTACACTGACTGAGAAGACTGACAGTTGCAGATGGAATTGTACAGGTGAAGTGAAAGAAGCGGACAAGCGGGAATACGAGATAAAAGGGAGATAAGTAAAGTTACAGGGCAAAAGTGCGAGTGAGAATGAGGTCTTTTTTTTTGGGGGGGGGGGTAATAAAGGGTGGAGACAGACAGGGTGTGTTAGCAGAGCCCTGACTGGGGTCAAAACATGAGACACATCCATCTCTATCCGTTGGTATGAGCTGGTGAGCAGCAATAGCGAGAGCCGTGAGCCGAATCGCTGCCATTTGCACTTATTACCCATCATGCCTTTCAGGAGAGCGGCCATGCGGTCATGCTCTGCCCCTCCGAAAACGTAACAGTCCTCTGGGGGGCTGTAGGCTGGAGGGGACATGATGTGATCATGAGTGGATAGGAGAAGCTGAAGATTGAGAATTTTTTTGTGTGTGTAATCATTTGAAAGGGTGTCAAACTAATGTTTTACAAATTCAGGACATGCAGTCAAAAAATGTTAAAGTTATACTCAATAAAAGTGGAAAGAAAAGCTAAACTAAAATTACCTCAGATTCACTACTATGTTTTTTACACCAAACTGCAATAATTGCTACACAAACAAGAAAAAAAATTTACAGTTTGAACATTTTATAAAAAAACCAAACTCAAAATACTATTTATTTTCATCCTTTTACATTTTCCAAAATTTTTCCCGCAAAACTGTTGTTTGTTAAAAAGAAAAAGGAAATATTGACATCTTAAACACATTAATAATAATCAAATTAATAGTGATGCTACCAAACTCAACAACTTTTGTCTAAAGATATTGAATAAATAAACGATTTGTCTGAGTCTTCTCACATTTTCCAATGTGTTTTCGTTAATGCACTCTATAGCACATTGTAGTGCATTTTTTGCTAAGCAAAAAGACATAAACAAAAATCAATGTTATGATATAATAAAGATATTTGAATAATACCTGAATAATGCCAACAAGTAAACAAGGATGCTAGTAAGCGCAATCCATCAACTACTGATAATAACAAAAATAAACAAACTTGAGAATAAATATATCAAAAAAATCCATCAATCTGTAGCTTTGCTTTTTTGAACCTGAATATGTGCTTTCAAATGATTTCTATAACATCTGTAAACAATAACAAAAAAACACTGGGATAATTTCCTTCATCTATGATAAATTGAAGGTTATTAAACAGTGACAAGAGACAATGCATCATAAAACAAATTGACATAAATTAATTAAACTAGTATTGCAATGATTGCACACATGAATATTAGTTTGTTTAGTTTACAAGGAAACCTCCTCTGCCTCAGAGAACGATTGTAAAATCTATTCTGTGGATCTGGGGAGAGCATTAACAACTCTGAAAAAAAAAATAATCAAATGATAGATTAAAATTTTGTCTGAATGTTATAAATTATGTGGATGTCTATAATTACACAGTGGTTTTTAATCAAATAAATCAATCTATTAAAACTTGCAAAATCTAATGGCTGAAACATATATTGCTTTGACTGCAAATTAAACTAAATGAAATTATGCATTAAGAGGTTTCTAAATGAATTTCATATTCTGTTAAATGGCAGAGATGTGCCGTCGTTACAGAAGAACGTGATTCCGCACAGAAAAGCTGTTTGTTCATTTTGATGGCTGGTAGTTACATTGACATGGCAGATTATTCAGTCCTGCCGGTTCTGAAGCTTTCATACAGAAAATGTACAGCAAGTCTAGAAGTTAATCCTTCACAAGAATCAGTTCAGAGTTTGGCTTGCGATGATTATATCCTTGTTAATTAAGGTAATAGTTCACCACTTAAAAATTCCTGGCCACTTCAGGTTCATTTCTCAACTTTAATGAGATAAAGCCTAAGACAAAAAGTTGTATGATAATAGTGGGTGATGTATCAAATATGTCCTTGTGTAGCATCTGTAATCTGTTCTTAGCCATCTGTTAGTGTCGTGGCCAAGTTTTCAATAAAACTCAAATTTGTGTATTCTGTATGAATCTCTACTTAACACAAGATTCATTTTGATTTGAATGTTATTTAAAAAGCAGAACGTGTTCGATGTTTGACTTTAGTAAAAGCCTTACACAATTTACCGATAACTGTGTCTTACAAAACTTTCAGTTTGGTAATAAAAATAAACTTTGTCCAGTTAGTAAAGGTGTTTGTATATGCAAACTGAATTTAGGGTGTGGGGGGAAAAAAGGACCAACTTCCATGGCAGCACAACCAAAATGCTAAATGTTCTGTGTGAGCCCTGGACATGTAGGCAAATTAAAATAGATAAGGACCACTGTCCCCATTTATTTACACCGGTCACATTCTACATTTAAAACACACTGGACAAAAAGGAGTTTTGTTTTTAGAATTGGTAACAAACAAGCTAGATATATATAGGTATATATTTGAGCAAAATGAACATTATTCTTGTGTTCTATAAACTACTGACAACATGCCTCCAAGCAAAAATTTAGTATTTATTTGAAGAAAATGAGAAATGGTCAAAATAACAAAAACGATGCAGTGCTTTCAGACCTCAAATAATGCAAAGAAACAAGTTCATACTCATTTAGAAACAAAATACTAATGAAGAGTTCAGAAATCAATATTTGGTGGAGTAACCAGGAGGTTTTCAATGGGGTTCAGTGCAGTGGGCTCTTCATTTTTTCCAGAGCTGCACATATAACACTTTTTGAGTGAACCTATAAATCTTGATGCAGCTGTTACACCTGTGAAACAATAAAGACCTATTCTATTCTATTTAAACACAAACACTGTAAAAGTTAAATACTTAAACTTAGAGTACTTGTGGTTGAAAATCTTTCTGTGTTGGAACAAGAATATACGTTTGTTTCCAGCTCTAACTAGCTTGGAGACAGACTTAACCCTGAGGCAGTCGCTGCCAACGAATGGCACTCCATACCTGGTGTTGTCAGGGAAACGGTTTACATGCCAGCTTATTAGAATAGATTAAAAAAAGTTTTATCCAAGTTTTACAGTATTCTTATTCCATGATAATTTAATAACTTTATCACAGTTAATTATTATTACTGTTATTTTTTTTTTTTAAACCACTTGACTGTGAAAAACCAGGAAGGTGCTTGTTAGTCATGTTTCCACTGCCAAGGAGGACCCAGTAGAGGTATCTGCTGTGACAGAGGGGATTCTCTGCATCTATAAAACTTGTTTGTGTTCACTAATGACTGCAGCTGTGAAACTGTATCATTAATTTTATATGTTATTGATCGACCTACGCTTTTAGGTTTTAAATACATATTAGGGAGGAAGATTCTGGATAAAGAAGTTTTAAATAGATGCTTTTGGTTGTAAGCTGTGGATTGATTTTATTGATGTTTTGCACTTTCATTTGAATAATGAAATGTAAATTGGCAAATGTCACATGTGTCTAATGTCTACATCAAAATAAAACTGAATAGTCGTGAAGCAGGCTTTTAATTACTCAATTAGACCAAAATGATCTTGCAATAGCCAAAGTTAAACTAATTTAGCTAAATTAGTTTATTTATGTGCTTGTTTGCTTGTGCAGATCACACCTTGTAGTAAAAAGAGTGCAGGAGAAGAAAGGGGAGGAATTCTGATGATGTTTGGCTGCAGTTCTGGGCAGGTTTCCATATTAGTCTGGAACCCCTTGGAAAAAGGAATTAATAGAGGTGAAGGAGGAGTAAAGTGAGACAATTCAACGTTTAAAGTTAAGCCCAAAATTATTTACAGCCCCGGCAGATTTAGATTTTAAATGATTTTCCTTCAGCAGGAAGTTTGTTTCTGAAATAAAATGACACGCATCTCTTAAAAGATTATAAAACCATGCAAGAGAATTAGATTTTCTTATGCTCGTAATTTCATGAAGGAAAAATGTCAGAGAATATTTATATCCTTCGTTATTCAATGGAGAACTCTTTTTGGCATTATCGCAATCAAAACGTCCACCTGCTTATAACAAGCTTTTAGCATTTTCCAATGGTATTTATGTGCGATCAGCTCCATGTCACCACTTTTACCCTAATCTTTAGCTCCCTCCCCATCAGATTTATGTTGAGACTCTGGGAAGACTTTTCAAAATGCTGATGTGACTTGTAGTTAGCTTAAAACGTGTTCGTAAAATTAAATCCGCTCCAGGTACGAATATTCTTTGGGCTTAACTGTAAGAGCTGTGGAATTACATGCGGCTTTAAAATGAATTGTTGTGTAACTATAAGTAAATCGTTCCAAAAAATATATGCACAAGTAATTTTATTAGAGTACACTGTAATGATTTGCTAAAAAAAAAAAAAAAAAGAAGCAACATCCTGTTTTTCAGATGTGTCACTGACATGAGAGACTAAGCTGAAGATTACTTCAGACCATCTGCGCACCCAAAATGGCAAAAGTCCCCTAAGGCTCAAAGAAAGAGTAGCAAAAGGGCCTTAAAACTCTTAAGACTGCAATATGTTGAAGCCTGGTAGCGACTATAAGAAAAAGGTCAATCTAAAGGAGCCCCACAACTCAAAGGGGTAAAAAGAAGCTGCAGCAGTTGCTGGTGTGGTATTATACTCTCGAGGACTTTCCCAGATGATCTTTATCAACACTCAGACTAGTCAAAACAATTTTGGTGGCAAAATGGAGAGGTCATCATTGTTAGTTGGATGTTTATACAGTCTTTAAGTATATACTTAGCGGATGCTTTATATGTATCTACAAAGGCATCTATTATCCGAGAACCCCCAAACACACACATTTCTTTCATCTCGGCTTGTGAAATGAGAGCTATTTTTAATATCTGCTCGACTGCTTTCTGAATAATGGGCAAATATTACTCAAGGTCACATCTCATTTGTCAGGCTGTGAGTTGAAGGAACGGCTCGGTGCACTAAGGCTAACATTCAGCTTTTATTCCGCTGATAAAATCCACATTGGCTTTACGACTACAAGCAGTTAAAAAACAGAGAATAAGAGGCATTGGCATATGCGGCGGAGTGAGAGTGCTGGATGAGCGCGGCAGGCCTGAGGAAGACCTATGTTTGGTTCAAATTGGCGAAAATCTATCAGCTTATTACCCTGTGATGTTTTAACAAAATGCCAACGGTGGCAGGAAGGAGTGGCTCTGGGGATAAATCATGCTGCCTCTGATCCCTTGGCAGCTTTATCACAGAGATGTTCGCGCAGTAGCTGAGGTGATCAAACAGGAGCATTGATGACTTCATCCAGATCTGACACGCACGGCACTACAAATACCTGGCATCTCTCTGGGCAAACGTTATTTGATCCTGGGAGACAGGCTTATGACAAGGTGGAACAAAACAGTTACTCTTTTGTCTGAGACAGTGAATGACAAGGCACAGTTTGCCAAGTGTGTTTATGTTGAATATAAGAGAAATGTAGCAGAAACAGAGGACAGCACCCTGTCATGCCTTACAGCTATATTATTAATCATAAGGGTCTGCTGTTTACTGTCAAACAACTGTAAACTATTACTGTGCATTGCCTGTGTGTGCTTGCAGCCCCACAACCCCCGGTCTTAGGTTATTAAATCCTATAGCCCCCAGCATGCATCTCCAGCTAAGATGCTTCCAACTCTGGCCTGAGACTTTTATCTTCCTCCCCAGCACAGGCATGGCACCTCCATGATGCTTTCAATTTTCTGCTCTGTGCTTCTGTGTTTTATGAGCCTGTGCAAAGGTTCCAGACTGACTGCCTGGGCTGACCTGGACTCCCCGCATGTCGATGCGTGCGCACTGGCTAGGGTGACATCAAGGCCACCGGCCAACCAGCAAAGGGCCCCGAGGCATCATCAGCCAACCACAGAACACCCGGACACCCCATCCACAGATAAATATGAAGGCATCAGGCTCCACACATGCTGGCAGAGCTGCTCTCTTTTCTCACTTCTCCTCTCACACACAAAGAGTATCTGTAACGCGCAGTAGCGGGCCGAGGTGACAGTTGCTTTTGTCCAAAATATTACGGCTTTTCATAAGGCTCATTCTTTGCTCTGAACAAAAAATACAAACCCTAGATTTTCACTGGAGCAGCAAAATAGCCTAAGCAGATATTTGTTTTTGTTCCAGTTCCTGTAAAAAACGGGTTATGTGAAACTGACAGAAATAAAATAGAAATCCCACAGTTACCTAATTAGATGGATACATGAGTAAACCTTCCATATAGTCAGAGGATGTAAACAAAGACAAGAACCCGTGTCTAATTTTATTTTAAACATCCACTGACAAAGATAAGATAAAACGCATCTTCTGTCTGCTTCAATTTGTGCACCAAGCAATCTTAGCATTAGTTCAAGCTGGCTATTTGTCGCATCAGCAACTTATTGAATAGAGGTACGTGAATTTTTTTTGTGCAATTTATTTAGTAAAAACCTGGTAAACGAGTATATAGTAAATCATCACAAATAATAAAACAGAAACTGTTTCACGAAATCTCTTCATATAAACAATGAAAATGTGTGATGAGAAATTTAGCAATACAATTACCATCATCTGTTATAATAAATAGAGACTTTTAATGATGCAGTTTTCTTTTTTTCTTGAACAAGTGATATTACAGCAAACAACTTCAACTACTTTGACAAACAAGAACTGGGCGCACACATGTAAATATGGCTTGGATTTCCTCTAATCCAAACAGGGTGCAACATTTACAGAAAGGCTCAAAAATAAACTGACAAATATTTGGATAAAGGACTCTTAGCAACTCGAAGAGAAAATACAAACATTTTATAGCTATCTGCAAGCCTTTGAAAAAGTTGTTGGAGTTTGAGAGCTGGTTGGTTTTTAATCACATTCTGAATAGGGTTGTGTTCAGGGCTTTTTAAGAAGCATAATGTTAACCTGCTTTATCAATAGGAAAGACAGTTTTAATCTGCATTTAAGGTCTTTATACAGTTGGAACATCTTGTTTAGCTTTTAATTGGGGGTAAGGATTATTATTCTGTCTTGGATGTACCGGTACTAAATCCAGACCCAAAGCCTCGCACAACCAAGACCAAGCTTAAAGTTGTATGAAGCTTAAATTGTCACCTCTAATGAAGGAAATTGATCGGGATGTTCCAGAACAACAGTATTTTACAACAGTGCATGTTTAGACAACAGTAGTTCTGTCTGTACAATTTTATTGCTGGTTGGATTGGAGAAAAAAAACACAGTGCATTGAAACTTGTGCTTCCACGCCTTGCTTTGTTAATTTACTTAAGTTGTTTGTTGTATTTTTAAACTGCTCTGAACAAGAAATGGTTAGGAAAGCCCAAAATTACAATGACAATCATGTAGTGTACGTAAACTACTGACTAGAACTTTCATTTTCAAGTAGGTGGACCAAATAAAATGCAGTACCTCATGTATCAGTCAGTAAAAGCACTCGTGTCTTCTGGATTTAATCTTAGTTATTGCCTTCTGGCAGTCCAGGGATCCAAATCAAATCATTGGATGCACTGGAACACTTTGGACACAGTTTTTGTCTGGTGTAAATAGAAGTCTTGGATGTACCGGTACTAAATCCAGACCCAAGGCCTCCTACAACCAATATCAAGCTTAAAGTTGTATGAAGCTTAAATTGTCACCTCTAATGAAGGAAATTGATCGAAATTGACCGTAATTCAATGAGGAAGAAATAAAGCCTTTGAGTAAGTGATGGTCTCAAGTCCACGCCTCAAACTGAAAAGGGAGAAATAAATAAAAAAAAGAAAAGCGCCGCTACAAACTCTCACCATGTCTCCCTTTCAGAAGTATGACTTCTTTTACCTCCTTGTCATGCATTTGCACTTGTTAAAAGTGGTCGGAGGGGGGCAGGGTTTAGGACCTTGTCAAATCCTCCTCAAACCTAGGGATTCACACACTATTAAATATAAATCTCATGTGGCCTACGAGACAAGGATGGAAGACTTTAGCTCTCCTGAAGAGGCTTGAATAGCGAACAGAGGGTTTTCCTGTGTGGGAGAACATTGTGTGATGCATTACATTTCACTACCCAGCACCCATAGGCCACCGCTTAGCTGATCTTTGAAAGATATTGCTTATAAAAGAGATGACTCTAGGCGACGGCCAAGTTCTGTAGTTTTATTACACCTTAGGGCTACAGCGGCCTGTCTTTGGAGAGATAAGGTTGTACCCTTTTCATTTTGTATCCTCCGGCCGATATTTTAAGCTGGCTTGTTAAGGGCAGGCGAGCTGAGCGCTGGAACAGAGTTTGATGCATAGCTTTACAACAGGAGCCGGGCCCATAACGCTCAAAGGCCGATCATTACTGACCTTAATAGCCCAGTCTGCATCTGGGCTTGATTGATCGTGCCTAGCAGGTTGTGAAATGCACCATCTGGAAGGAAGGAAGGTGAGATGGGCAAGCAAGACGACGGGGGGGGGGAAAGCAGGCAACACCAGCCGAGCACGGAAGAAGAGAGTAGGCAAGGAAAAAAAAAGCTAATCTGGATCATCTTGTACTGGAATTGATGGCCAGAGTGGGATGTTGTGGAAACTTAACTGCACTAAGAGGCCAACCTAGCACCATAAACACCATTCCCGACATAAACAACAACACTTAGCTAGACTAGGTGTATACAATATTCAGGAGAAGGATATGCTGCTTGGTAACTCTAGTTCACATGCTTAGTGAGGCTGGAAAAAAATCAGTGCGGCTTGGGTGGGATAGCTGCCTGGTAGAGTAAGCGCAATATGATTTATATCAATAAGTGTGATTTTGTATGCATGTGAGTCCACTCAACAGTGTGTGAGGAACAGGAGGGGGTTACACAATGTGTCCTGCCACAGTGCTTTTTACGACAGAACCTGCATAATGTATGATCCTCGATTGGTGCAGATTACAATACAGCACTCAATATTCTGCAGCACAGCTGAAGCCAAAATACCATTAGGTCACCACTTTCTGCAAACCGTGTACCAAAGAGATGCCTTTGACTACCACAAGATGAAAATTAACTTCATCCCACTCTGAAGTTCTTTTCATTGAGTATTAAATCAACAAAAGCTGGTTATCCAGCCACATAAAGTCTGCACTCTAAACAAAGGTCACGCTTAGAAACAGTCTTACTCTAGCCATTCATGCTCAATAAAATTTCACTATTATAAATATTTAACTTTGCAGAACCCTGCTGAGAAGCTCTTTCGTGTCTGCTGAAGATCCCAAGAGCCCATCAGGCTAGCATCCTCCATGCTTATGCTCTCCTCTCTGTGAGAAAGTAATGGCGGATGGGAACAGGGCAAAGTAAAGTGCATCAGGCTCTGGGAAAAAAAAAAGAAAAAAAACGGGAGACTGAAAGACTCCCTTTTTGCACTTCATTAGACCAATTATTTGGCTTGCTGAGTCATTTGACCCAGCCCAGCCATGTGAGTTATGATAAATGCAAAAGGGTCTATAGCCCAGTGAAATGTTTAGCATCAGCGCATATTCCAGCATTTCATATAAAAGCTGGTACATTCCAGACCATGTTGAACATCATAACTTCTCCAATATAAAATTGTTAAACAGCAAATTTAGGTATGCTGTAATCAGCAGCATAAAATGTCTTTGGGGCCAATTTTACACCAAGGAGGAAAGGAAACATCTGGTATCAGCTAGATTAGGGAATGGAACAAGAGAGAAAGAGGAATTGTAGATAGTTGTGCCTCTAGTATTTGCATTGCAAAAGTATTCATACCCAGAGGAAATTTTGTTACTACATTTTACATACAAGTAAAGAAACACCACTGCATGATGCTACCGCTACCGTGCTTCACCTTAGGGAGAGTTTATTCAGGGTGATGATGCTACTGTATTATTCAAAATTCAAATTCAAAAATACTTTATTACTCCAAAAGGGAAAATTAAATATTGTTTAGTTCATTCATTTAGATTCTTCAAAGAGTTACTGAAGATGGTGATGGCTGTTGGCAGGAAAGATCTTCTGCAGCAGTCTGTCCTGCTCCCTGTTGTAAACCACCTGTTGCTATGGTTATGCATTATATAACAAAAGAGCAAAATTATGAAAAATATTGCAAAACAAATCAGCCCAACCACACAACATCCAACAAAAAGACGGATCAGTTATCCAAAAAAGACGTTTTCCTCCAAAAAGGAAAGAATGAATGTTTGAAAAAGAGAAAAATATCATAGTACAGAGCTACTCCAACATGCTGCCACCCTCAGCGGCAACATTCTAGAATTTAAATTCTAGACTTTAAGCAAGGCAGAAAGTTCAGTTTTTGTCTCATTTGAACGAAGCATCTTGCCCCATATGTTTACTTTGTTACCCCCATAAAGCAGGTTTTCTTCTGGCTTTCTTTAAACAATGGCTTTGTTTTAACCACAAGTCAACAGATGTCAGATTTGTGAAGTTCACAGCTAACATATGTCCTGTCAACAAAGTTTCACACTGGAGTTCTGAATCTATGTAGCTCCTCCAGAGTTACCAAGGGCCTCTCTGTTCTGGTTCTCTGAACAGTGGCATTTATACTATCAGTCTATATGCCTTTGTGTTTCCTGTATATTTGTATCTATTATCGGACATCTGGTAGGGTTTCTGAAGATCTTGTGTGTGTTTGTGCTTGTGTGGGAGAAAGGGGAAAATGATGACACAGGGCCAGGTGGAGCGGAGACTTCTGTCGCTGACTCAACACCTTTCTCATTTTATTACCAAATCATCCATGACAAACAGCTCTAGTGTTTGGCAAAGGTGAAGCAGGCGGGATAAGAGCTCTGATGAGAGAAGCGGAGGTCATCCCCATATGGTAAACATTGCTTGGTAATGTAACATGTCTGTGTCACTTCAGATGCTACCCTTGCATGATGCAGCCATCAATGTGTCATTTTTAGATACACTGGCGTGACAGTGATGGCCTTTACTTCCTATAAACCTAGATTGTTGAGACACAAAGGGCTGGTGATGGAGAAATCTCATCACCTGAGTGACTATCACGAGAAAATGCATTGTGACAACCCAATCAATAAACGGCATAAAACATAAAGTAAACATTCTTTGCAAATATTTAGAGCCAAGTCAACCACGGTAATGAAAAGAAAGGCTTTTAAAGCATTCTAAAAGCCAAATGCATCTGACCCAATGCGGACCACATTTATTGTCTGGAAAAGGTGTGTAAATCTAAAATAGTATATTTATACAGTGAAAACAAATCGAATTGAATTTCCGGAAATAATTGTTTCCAACAAAATCTCCAGTGGCAATAGTATTACTTTTCCAATACTTTCAATTACTTTAAAATAAATGTAACTGAAGCACTTTGTAGAATGTAAACTTTACTTTTTTTATGTTTAGGAAACACTAATTAGTAATAATTAGAAAGAGAGTCTAATTTCTCTTGGTCACTGGCCCAAATTTCTGGAGCTTACTGAACTGCAATAAAGAGTGTCATGTAGAGGCTGTCTGGTCTCCACTGGAACTATTCTAAACACCAACTACGTGCCAAACAGTTGTTTGGGACAGAATCCAGAAAAACGTTTTTCCGCTCTCTCCCACAAACATAAATATATGGAGTTTATTAGACTACAAGGATATTAACTGTGCACTTTGGTGAGATGAGAGTAAGATAGCAGTTTTCAGCAAAAAACAATCCAAGTAGGTGGAAAAAAATGGAGGAATATGTGAAAACGCGGTCCATGCACGTTTTAAAGGAAGGTGGGGCAGTTTGTAAAGCGGTGGGCCTGGGAATGCTGTTGGCGTCAATTCATAGCACCCAGTCTGCTACAGTCTATGTAATGTACATGTCATCAGCTATCCAAAGTTTTGATGCTGCACCAAGCACTTTATCAAAGGGTCTCCAATTCACCAAACAGCAACAGAGTCAGATCTCAATCAGAAGAAGAACTCTGTGTTTTAACTGAGTCAAATGTAGCATAAACAAAATGGTATGTCTGACATGTTAGTGTGGACACTATTAAAATCCATCCATCCATCCATTTTCTGTACACCCTTGTAAGGAGGGGTGCTGGTGCCTAACAAAATCTATAGGGACTATATTGGGGGTCAAAATTCCCTTTGTTTGTCTTAAGACAAGCTAAAATGCGGGCTGAAAGAATCATTTCAGGGATGGAGTCAGTAGCACCAGTACCTTGCAGGAAGAAGGTCCTGGGTTCAAATCCCGGTCTGAGGTTGCATGTTCTCCCCATCCAGATATGTGGGGTCTCCCTATTTCCTCCCAGAGTCAAAAAACCAGACTGTTAGGTTAATTGGGGTCTCTAGATCGCTCTGAGGTGTGAGTGCGTCTAGCGGTTAGTCCTGTGTTTCAGCGTGATATCAGTCAAATCTCAGCAGTTTTATCTGTAGTCTGCCAAATTATATGAAACTGAAAAGATGCTTAATATCCAATTTCAAGAAGTTTTCAGCAAATGCAGAGGCATATTTAATATTTATTAATATTTTAACAGTTTGTTATTGGGGAGTTTTATCAATACATTCTGCCCTTTAAAGATATTCTGGATCTTGATGTGGCCCGAAAGGAAAATGAGTTTGACATCCCTGGTCCACTGCCTCTCGCCCAGTGGCCAATGGAGACAGGCACCCTGTGGCCCTGCAAAGAGAAGCAGGTATAGACAATGGGTGCGTCGATTTCTTTTCCCAACAGATTAAGTGTTGAGTTTTTCAATATTTTTCAAAGTGAATAAAAGGTGAATTATTTTGAAGAATTCATACACAACTACATCAGAGGTTTTTTTTTAAGTAAAAGGTTGTTTTGGACCTTAAGCTGTGTAGTGTTACTGAGCAGATGCTGAGGAGTACGGTTAGAAGGCAGGCCTGCCATTCCTGAAGTCAAAGTCTTATGGTCTCTGTGCGAGGGAGCAGATTATCCTGATTGACGGCTATAAGATGCTAAGGATGGAGCTCAGAGCGCAGCGAGGCTGGGCGTTGGAGTGGAATGGAGTTCATTCATGAGTTACGAGTCTGTTTCAGTGATGTAGTAAAAGACGAATAAATCCTCCCAACAGCTTGTGAAAAAAAATACAACCTTATGCTTGTGATGGAGACTCATACAAGACAACAGACTGAGACACTGAGGGCTGACACACATACAGTCTGAGGGAAAATCTAAGGAGAAACCGGCACCAGGTACTGTTGCGCATCAAACTGCAATGCCATTTCAACTTCCGCTTTCCCCCCCCCCCTCAACTAAATTTTACATTTTACTCAGAGCCAGGATATCACTGAAAACACATAAGAGCAGCACTGCAGGTTGTCACGCTGTCCTCTGTCAAGTAAATGTTTCAAGGAGATTTTCTCCACTGACGAGGCGGAGGGAACCAGCGTGAAGTCCCGAATAGACAAGGAGCAAACTGATATAAATACCAACACTGCAAAGACCTCTTCTTTGCCTCTCAAGGACCCAGACCTGCAAGGACAAATAAGTGTCCCTAATGCTGTCCCTGAGTCCCTGTGCTGAAAGAGGCCAGGTTAAGGTTAAGAGGACCTCAAAACGACCAACTACCAATGAGCTGATTTACAAAGTCTCATCTCCCAGGAACTCCGACCAGGGATGTGTTTTTAGCTTGAGATAACCTACTTTGAAAACCACAGGATCATACCAGTCTTACAAACATTAACCCTATAAGACCTAAGTTTCAAATCTTCGCCTGGATACTTTTGCTTATTTTAATTGCATGCAGTTCTTTAAATGTCCTGGGAGTAAATATATTTGCCCATTTATCCATAACAACTGGAACTTTCAATGTCTAGCAAGTTATTTTTGCAATTTACCTTCTATTAAAAGAGCACCCCTCAGATTAATTTCACTCCTTACTGTGGTGTGGGTGAAATAACCCAATATTGTCTGGAAAGCGCAACGTCTCCCCTTTTAGAAACTGTTGGAATTTTTCAGGTAGCACAAAGTGTGGCGAAAATACAGGACTCCAAATTTGGCTGGATTCGGTCTCGAAGGGTTAACAATCCAGGGCAATACGCTACAGACCAAATAAAAAAATCAGGTTTTAGAGGGGGAAATTATTACTTTAGGAATTAATCCAAACTAATTCATTTTCCACTGTCATAAAAGTATGTTCTTCTAAGTGCTTTAGAAGCTCCCGGTGGAGACCAAGTGTTAAAGATTAACATGTCATCACAAAAGGAGCAACACAGACATTTTGACAGTTACACTTGTGAGCCGAGGCTAAATCTAACACCTGCCTCACACCTCCTGTCCAAAAGCGCACCTGTTCTGACACAGGATAAGGCTTAGAGCCATTCCTGGAGATATGTTTACACCTGTCCCAGCCTCAGGGAAACACACTGCCATGGTTCCGAGTGAGACAGCCAGGCATTAGGAAGATAACGGTCGACGCAAGATGCAAAGAAAAAGGAAAAACAAAACAAAGCAAGGAATTCATGGAAATTTTAAGTTAAACTGGGATAGAGAAACGGCAACGCCTGAGCACGCTCAGCGGCAATGTGGTGTCGAGGTAACATTGATGCATGGTGTGACCTTACTTGTAATGCCAGCCTTAATCTACGCAAGTGGAATAAATGAAGTGGGTCCGCTGTGGACGTGTCACCCAGACTTATAAAGACAAATCCACCGCCGCTCTGAGCTGTGTACACGTATTCATAAAAGTCAGAGAGACGTCTCGACAGAGCAGAGTGCCCAATACTCTGCTCTGCTCTGGGTGACAAACACCAAGCTCAAGCTGTTATGGCTGCATTAAGTTGTCTAACTCACTGTGGTGGTACCATAGGTGAAAAGACAACTCAGTAAGAACATGACTTGACATGTAAACAGTTTTGTTTTGTTTTTTATAGTTCAAATCTATCTTCCACTATATCAGATATTCGTACCAACTGAAATATTTATATTAACTATGATTTTATGTGATTGTTCAACATAAGGCAGAGTATTGAAGTGGAAGGGAAATGATAAACAGTTTTCCCAAATTTTTACAAATCTAAAGTGCTCCAACCCTGTAGACACATCATTTACTATACTCACAGCTGGCAGTGCCTTGGCTTTCTGTTAACCGGCTTTGCCTATCCAAAACAAGAAAGTTAATATTTTTGGCTAAACATTCCAAGCTGATGCAATTTTATACAGATTTGGAAGTGGATAGAAGTCTAGACTTTGACTGGGCCATTTTTATATAAGAAAATGTTTGAAAGCAGTTGTTTGGATCCTCCACCAGGTTTTCCTCTGTACTGGGCTGTACATAGCTCCATGGTGCTCCCTGTTATTTGTGCCCAACCTCTCAGTCTCCCTGCCACTACCAAGTTACCTTGGGTTTGGAGTTTTCAGGTTGATGCTTTTCAATGTTATGAGTTTGCTGCATACCCCATGAGACTTGTGTCAGAGTGCAAGAAGAACTTCCTATGCATTTCTTTCAACAATGCCTCTTCTTCAAGCTACTATCAGCACAACTAATATTTGTCTTTGTGACAGAGTCTCACGACTGAGCTGTGGATCTCTGTAGCTCCTCCAATGAATACCCAGGTTGTCATTTTGGGTGAAAGAAAATGTCTTGTTACCCTTTATTTTCACATGATGGACTGAACGGCACTCTAATGTTTAAAATTTGAGTCATGGTCTTATGACCTGTCTGACATTTTCCCTGGTCTTCATTAAGCTGTTTGTTTTATAATATTCTCCTACAAACCACTGAGCTTGCATAAAATTACAGTATTTTTGCTGAAATTAAAGGGCAAAACCATGGAGTTTATTTACCAATCAAATAATCTGTGAAAGTATTAGCTACATTTCAGTAAAATTTGGGGGGGATCAAAGTAAATTGAACCAATTACAAATGCTCACCTTTCTTAAAGAAAAAAACAGATGCCTTTCTTTCTATTTGACAACAAAGCATGACTCAGTTCTATTTTGAAATCCTAATTAAATAGAAAAATCTGTGGTTGTAAGCCAGCAAGTAGAAACCATCAAGGAGTGTGAGTACTTTTGCAAGGCAAAAAGTATGTCAAAAATGTGTCAATAAGAATGATGGTCTGAGAAAGTGCATAAATATTTATAAAAAACTTGGAAAAAAAGACAATACCTCAGCCTTCCACTCATTCAAGACGAACCAATTTATTGCAAAACCCAATATGCTGACTCTAACGCATCTTGTCATAACCGCTCATTACGGTTTAACGATTGATATCCTGACAAACAATCTTTCCAGCTGGATAGTCAACTGGCTTTCCTGTTAGCAGTCAGTTCATACTTGGCTGCCTTTGGGGCATGTAGTTTGAGCAAAGTGCCGTCATTGATCACTGTGAGTTAAGTCAGTTTTCCGTGGAGCCGTGGGAGCGCGCCGGATTGACAGAAGGCATTCCATGATGAATGCAGGACTGACAGCGGCCATACGGATGCTGAGGTCTGATACATGCAGTGTTTGCCAGGATAGAGGTGTGTCCAACATGCCAAACAGCCTCTGTGCACTCTTGCCCCTCCCATCTACCTCTGCCCCCTGTCCAGCTCTCGCTCTTACATGGCTGTGATTAATGCCCCCGAGCCAGGATGATGATAATAATGGTCATAATTAATCAAGGGTTCTTCCTACACCTCTAGGAGCCAACAGTGACCTGAAAAAGACACCCAGACCTCCTTTCCCATGGTCCCCTCCCTTTTCTCCTCCTCCCTCCCTTCTTCCTTTCTTCTTCGTCTCAGTGACAGGCCTGAACCCCGGGCCCGGCAGAAAGAGCCATGCATTATCCTGCCATCACCACTTCTATTTATATCACACCGTCCATCACTATCACTTTACTCCCCTCCACAAGTCTTTACTCCGCCCGCCTTCCCAAAGTGGAGTTTTCTTGAAACTGCCCCATATTTCCTGGAGGAATAATGCTGCCTATGCAAATGGCCGGGAGTCAAACAAGCAACATCGGTGACAGTGAGAAACTAACATCATCATTTTTTTTGACATCCACAGAAACAACATGCAAAACAAAAAGAGCCACAACCTCTTGCTAGGCCCAAGAGTCTCCCTCTTTTCCACTGGTAGCATTTTCTTGAAGATTAGCCGTGCTGTATGTACATGTATGACAGGAAGAACTTCTATATAGAAGAGTGTTTATCTCTTAAACACTTTCAGCATATACGCAAGTACAGAACGATATGTGAAATTCCTTAGCGGCTGCCATGTAACAGTAGCCTAAAGCGATGGAAAAGTTTTTTTTTTTTTTTGTCTCACCTTCGCTTTATTTCCCCTGGTAAGGAGATACAAAGCTACTTTGCTCGTCTGAGTTGTACGTGCCAGGCATGTGTTTAAAACCACTGCCTTGTCCCTGAGCTACTCAAATGCTTCTTGCATAATGCTCCTTTTTTTATTTTCACTATCATGTTGTATACGTGTTGCACAAAAGTACCAAACCACTAAGTGCATGCAGGTGCCGACAGTGCTTACGCATCACACAAAATATTAACCCTACACTCGAAAAGCTAAGGTACAGTGAGGAAGCTCAGACTAACCTAAAATAACTTGTGATACATTGAGAGTATTTTTTTTTTCCCCGACAAAAGCAAAAGCTGTTTTATTATTGTGCTATTTAAGGATTCACACCTTTTGGACTCTTTCCATATTCTGTCACATTACAACTACAAACATCAAGGTGTGTTTAGTTGGGCTTTTGTTTTTCGTATATAGAGACCAACTTAAAGCAGGGCATAAATATGGAGTAATGCATGGTTTTCAGAGCTTTTTACAGATACAGTTTAAAAAGTGTGTTTTATTTGGGGTCATCAGAGCTCATTGGAGCACAAAGTTAGTACCCTGGATTTTATTTGGGGGTATCAGAGAAAGTTGGGCTAAATACAAATGCAAGGCATACTTTTCTGATTTTTATTTGGGAGCAAAAGATTTTAAGGCCACAATTATGATTATTTTGGGCATTTATTTAAATTATTTTGAACACATAATTTTAATATATATTTATATTCTCTGATACATTTTCCCTATATCAGAGAAAATAGGGCTAAAACAAATGGACAGCATACTTTTCAGATTTTTATTTGGAACCAAAATATTTTAAGGCTATAATTATGATTATTTTGGGCGTAACTTTAAATTATTTTGAAGTCTGTGATGATAACAAAATGTGAAAAATTTCAAAGGGTAAGCATGCTTTTGCAAGGGACTGTACGCTCATTGGTCATGTCCTGTATTTGTTGACACTTTTACATTCTAAAACATTTAAACTTAGTTTTTTTGTTGAATCTTGGTCAAATCTTTCTTCTCTCTTTGCATTAAGCCTCCGTCAAGCCTCGCTGCCCACAGTGGTTCCTGTCTGCAAGAACAACAACATGTAACATCTTCAAAACTGTCAGAGATACACCGAGCGCTGGCCTACATTTGGTGTGCAGAAGACCTGTGCTTGGTTGTTATATCACATTCTTTCTACTGCATTATAAATCATATCAGATCACACTGAGCTACACAAGGATAGCAAAAAGCAAACAATCACATATACATATGTGGTACACGATCTGTTTTTATCATTACCGGCATCACTGACGCTGTGTGTGTATGTGCACTAAAAATTCACCATTGATCTGACTCAATCTGAGTCAGAGAAGCACTTTGCAGATTTACTGCACTTCCTCTTTGTATTTGTGCCAGAAAGCTTTGTGATCTTATTTCTTTCTGAGGTAATAAAATTAAACTCTTACATCCCACCATGGGCAAAACATGAATGGTTTGTTTACACTGCTTCAGTGTGCCTACAACTGTGAGAACAGAAAATGCATGGTTAAAAGTAATTACAACCTCGTTCGTTCACATCACAAGCCATAGTAAAAACACAATCGGCTCTTATATACAACCATAAATGTGAAACAAACCATAGCAATCCATATATTTATAACTGGATCAGAAACTAAGTGAAGTGTTTTCATAGCATTAATTTTAGCAGAACTATCTTAATATGTATTCACAGCATTTTAAATAGGATCTGTGTTGTGTCATCTTAGCTTTTGTCTTTTTCAGAAATGCCTTTGTAAATTTACTGCTGTGTTTAACATTGTTGTCCCATTGCATGATCCATAAATGGGCCGAGTGTCAACTGCTATATAGGTGGCCTCAGACAACTTATTTTTTGGAAACTGCTCTAAACAAATCATTTTCGCTTTTTAAAGTGGTATTGTCAGGAAAAGTCAAAATATAGCTGCTGTGTGTTTGGCAGTTTCTTGGAGAGCTGTATTATTCCAAATTGAACTTTTCTGGGACACCATTTTCCCGGAAGACTGGCAACTGCCCTCAACTGCTTGTAAATGATCGATGGACTTGAAATGGTTTTGACAGTCCTTGTAACTTGTCCCAGAATAACAGGCAGAAAAATTCGAAGATTATTGTCCTTCGTCACCAGGATGGTGTTGACATGCATAATTACAATCCAATACACTTGTGACACTTCAGATTAGCAAACTATCAAAAGCTGAGGTGCTTGCACTTACAGATGATAAGCTAATCAACCACATTTGATTATCTAAGAGCTCTGGCTGCTCTTAGATAATCAATTATGTGAATAGGGTGGACTTTTGATACAATCTAGCTCTGGTTTGGGTGTAATTTTAAATAAATAAAATCACCACCTAGTGATTAAAATTGACCAGATTTATTCTGATCAGCTCTGACTTGCTACTGGCAGGTGAACTTGTAAAATATGCTATATAACATGCAAAAAATTGCAGGAGTCAGGCCCTCAAATGCTGGAGTTTGCCACCCGTGTCGTAACTGGCAAGTCAGGAATCAAAAATCTGCATCAATTAGTCTTTTTCTGGTCTCATCAGTGCATATATGTTTAATGTCTTCTTGATCATTTGCACACTTGATTACCAAATTTAGGGTTCAATGATGAGATATGCATTTGAGTGAAGACGTGGCCCACACATGAACATCTCATAGAAATTTTTAAACAATTTTAGCGCATACTAACCACAGGTGTATTTTACAGACACCTCACAAGCAAAACGGATGATCGATTAAATGCAATCATATTGTGTTTACAAAACAATGCACACATTGTCATTTATTTAAACAAAGGATCGACAGGTTTTCCTTCTGCCTATGATGATCTTGTCTTTATCTACAATAAATTAAAATTATACTTTATTCACTCTTCCTATGAAATCAATTTTGATTGCTGACAGTCAGCGACTGTCAAACTGCCTTTGTCAAGAGGTTTCAGCACAAAGCATTTCTGGTAGCGTTACACTCTGAATTCATCTGGGTCAGAGTTTATTAGGTCAGGTAGCCTGCAGAGAAATGGACTGATCTACAGACAGGTGAAAAGAGGCTAGAAAAGAATATCAGGAAGAAGAAAGAGGTGGAAAAACATATATCTGGAATAAGGTACAGCTAGGTCAGGCGTTGCTGGCAGCAGAGCAGTCATCCCCAGTCATCGGGGTGAAGAAGGGAAGAGCCTGGAGGCATGAGTCTACCACTGGTCCACCAGGTGTGCGCCACAAAGAGTCTAAAACAGACTTCTTATCGCTAGCACTACAGTTAATTTCCACTGAACACGAAGATCCTGTTGATAACCTTGCTGAACCTTATCTCTCTACAGAAGGCTGAAGGCAGCGAGGCAATATTGACAGAAATGTTTTCAGATTATATTCTCATGACTAAATCAATACACATATGAACCGTCTCCTCAGACTTGAGTTAGCAAAGGAGTCACTGTGAAGGTCAAACAGTTAGCCCATTAAAGAGGCAGCTAGGTGCACAATTTGGCAGCAAATCTCCACCTCCTCCTGCATGGCATGGAGGTAACAACCTTGAGGAGTTGATTAGCGATAGAGACAGCTCCCACGACACAGGAGAGCCCCAACTCATAAAATCCTGGGCTCGGCAGCAGAACAAGAGAGCCTGGGAGAGGGGAACTAGAGGGAATTCGAGGTAGAGGAGCTGCCTGCCTCATCTTTTACAGGACAAATTAAAACCACAGCGGAACAAGTCATAAAACAGGAAATAATGAATTCAATTATACTTTTTAGTGTTTAGCGGCTGCTGGTGAGATGTGCTGAGTGGGCAACATGAGGCAGCGGGCACAGGCTGATGACTGTGTTGGTGGCGCTGAGCTTTGCTGAGGGCTGCTTCTGTGCTGACTGCATGTCTTCATGCCCTCAGGAGCAGTTTAGACCTCGACAGGGCCTTCATTAGCAAATGAATGACTCTTAATTGGCCTACAAATACACAGGATGCTTGTTGTTGATTATAGAGATTTTTCTATTCTTTTTAAGGCACTTTGACACAAATTGTTAGAATAAAAATTATGATTTTACGTATTTCCTTTTTTTATTTGTTTAACTGGAGCAGGTCTTATTTGCTTTGGGTGTTGGCTTTGTGGCTGCCTAACGACTGAAACTACAGGATGTCGAGGGAACTAGTAGTGGTGCAGCAATGCTTCCAGCCCATAAGAAGAGGGGATGCACAATGTGTTTTGATTTTAACCAGTTAAAGTATTTTAGATTAAATGCAATCCATATTTTTTTAAAAATTCAAACAAAAAAAATCTGATCATGCAACTTTGATACTAATACCCCAAAATACATACAAGAATGTCAAGAATTAACCTTAATATCTGAACATCCCTGTTCACAGCTAGTCCTCAAAGTGAAACAGGAAATTTCCTATGATCAGTGGTACCGTTTCCATCCATAATCAACAAATAAGGAACCCAGATAAATGTGGCTGAAGAGTCTAAATCTTAAGCAAACACAGAAGGCCAGTCAGTATGTCTGCTCCTTTCACTCTCCAAAAAATGCCAATACTATCAGCTTGCTATTAATAAGCAATATAAGGCGCTTAGCTGCTTTGGATTACATATTTGGTTTGAAGCAGAAACTATTACTGTTTGAAGATTTAAATTATTCTAAAACTAAGCTACAACAAAGGAAAATAATACTATAATTATTGATGACAATGATTTTGGGATGTAGCTTGGACCAGATTAAACAGCCATTGACTGGAAGATGTGTCACTGGGTCTCCCATTCTGAATATTTCACAAATTGAAAATATATGTTTTTTATTTTTATCTTAGCTGTTTGTTGTGTCAGTATAACAGTCCCTTAATTATGTCATATTATTTGTGAAAGTTATGTTAGTCTGCTCTAAACTAGATTTTTATAGCCTATTAAATAAATACACCAATATTAGCAATAACCATCAATAACCAATATTTACCAGTATCATACAGAGTATATAAAAGTTAATTTTCAGTGGAAATTTAAAGGGTGTGTCATGGTTGGTTGACAAAGAGGGGGAAGTACCGTTGTTTATTCAGGGCACCGATCAGTCCAGGCTGTCCCTACGGGACAAATTCAGCGAGAAATTCCCAGGAAGTATTGTGATGGTTTGGTATTGCAAGACCTCATGCTGCGAGGACTCGTTACAACAATTTTTTGTGAGCTTGGCGTTGTTGAAATTTTATGACAACGCATGCTGTCCCCTGTTCCACCTGATCGCTCGATTAAATAATTCTTCAATCAAGGCAAGCGTCTTCTGATCTCTGAAGGTCTTCATCACATAAAAGAGGCATCTTTTCTCCCGTGACTAAATACAGTATACAAACGGAAATGTGCACCTATAGAAGCACATAGGGCTGCTTTTAGCACAGGCAGTGCTGACCTTCATTTTATCAGAATGACAGACAACGCGTGACTTTGCTTTGTCAGATTCAAAAGCAAGACTATGACATCTAATAAAGGATTCTGAGAAAAGATTCTGGGACATATTCCCTTTCTTCAGCCTATCTATATTGCTCTCGACTTCCCCCTCCGCCTCTCACAGTCTATTTTTTACTCTTTTTCAATCCGCTCTCGTTTGTCCCATGGCAGTAGTAACACCTCGGCAGGAGGGAGAATCACAGACAAGAGTCCTGATGTCCTAGATTCAGCAACACTGGCAGGAGCACGGCTCATACTGGCCTGTCCTGCCGTACAGGACTGAAAAGAAATCCATAGATACCAGTGCAGATTAAGAACACCATATACGAGAACACAGGACGTTCACTCTCTGCTCACATGCACAAGCAGATAATGATAAAAGGGAAACATGTTTTTTTAGGATTATTCCATGTTTGTTATATCAGTAATGCCATCAGCACACTATTTTATCTATGTGTACCAGTGTGTTCGTGTGGGATAACTGATAGCACAGCGGTATAAAAGGAAAACACAGAGTAAAAAGTAAACATAGATTTAGGATTTTATATTGATGGAACTGGGAGTAAAGTCATTATGAAAGGAAAAATAACTTAAAGGAAAAAAATGGCAGAAAGAGAAAGAACAAATAACTATCTCAGGAAAGTCGGTGTCCCCTCCATGCTCACCCACAGCCAGGCTGCCAATTAAAAGCCTGATTAAAACCGACAAAGTGTCTCCAAATGAAGAAAGAGCTGTTGGAGGTCTTGACTGCTGAAGCCTGTCAATTACACTGCCAGAGGAAAGCAGTGATGGAAGAGCAAAAAGGGGGTGGCAGTGTCATGAGACCTTTCAGTGTGTACTCTCTGACTTTCTAAGCACCTCCACAAATATGGATAGGTAATAATTTCAAGGTGTTAAATTAACTCAAATTTCTTTTAAGTGATTTTTGACATCTGCGGTATTTTTATAACAACTGAAGGCACCATGTGCCTAAAAAGTACATAATAACACCAACTTAACAACTTTTTATCAGCAGTAGTTTGTCTAATTGTTGTGCTTCAATGTTGCCTTTTGCCTTTGTGGCAATAAAACTATCAGTCTTTAAAAAAACAGAAGAAGAAGAGAAAGAGGTGAAACAAGTCTATGCAAAATCCTACATATTAAACAATTAGATTTAAAATTAATAAAACTTAACTCAGGTTAGAAAAATGGCCATAAAAATACATCCTACTGTTACATATGGTCCTATCCGTTTAAATATTAGGAAATAAAACAATTTTGACAACTTTTTAATATGATTTCTCAAATACATATATGAATTTAAAAAACACACCAAAATATCACCCATAAGAAAGCCGCCGGAATGCAAAACAGTGATGTTAAGTTACAAGCGTCGCAAATGCTTGCTTTTTAAAAAATATTAGAAAAAACAAAAATAAAATCAATTCAGTACTTAATTCACAACAGATCTGAGAGACGGACAGGCTTTTTTTTTTGCCTGGGTAGAAATTATGGTGAAGCCTGCATACATTTAGATATTAATGTTTGAGCAGATAACTGGTAAATCATTAATATTAAGTAATAACAAGCTTGGTCCAAGAATGGAGACACATGACAGTACATTTTAGATGATAGTTCATAATTTAACCGTCCCACAAGCTTTATTTAAATCGAAAAATGCTGCACCTGCAACACATCGACCCTTATCAAGCAAAAATCTAACTTATTCCATTAAAACGTAATTAATATAGGTGTGCTTCTACTTTATGCAGGAAAGGCATCATACAATGAACATAGAGGGTATGACAAATCACGCAGAGCAATGACACAATGTCCTTTTTGTTTCCTCCTCTTTCATGTTGCCATTGTAAGTCACAGAAGCCCCAGAGTGATGGGCTCAACAGCAAAGCCCTCAATCCCTGATAAACCACCCACGGTGTACATCAGCTGCTAAAATATGATGGTATTCGTAAGGTCGTAAATCTTGTTTTAGTGGGTTGGGAAGAGAAAAGAAGCGCTCTTCTCCCCTGTGTAGTTGCAGGCTCATCCCTGTAGCCCATTCCACCTCCATTTAAGCTAAATGTCAACTTTTCAGCCCTTTTTCTCTCCTCCTCTGCTTCCTGTGGTTGTCATTTGTTTTAACACTGGGTGAGGAAAGTAGGAAAATAAGTCAACAGGAAAAAAACTAAAAAGAATTTCTTGGCATTGGCTTTGGGGGCTGAGTGGATGGCCTGAAGTTCTACGGCTTACAAAGTGGAGAGAATCCAGCCGAGGGGTAAAATGGATTCCCGATCTGTCTGAATCTCTAACCCAGCAGCCAATGATATGAGTAATAGGGGCTGTTGTTTGTTACAACAAAGTTCTGCAGCTCAACCAAAAGAATAATGTCACATCCCAGTAGGACCATGATACTCTAATACTTCATATTTCTTTCTTATTATGCAGATATGAATCATCGTTAAAATCCCTTATGACATTCTTTGAGTTTAATTAAATTTAATCAATTTTAATATTTATTTACCTTTGCGGTGCCAAGTAAACGTATTGCAAGATGCTCTGGAAAAACTCTCAGTCAACTAAAGCCAGATGGCTGTGGATTAGTAAATAACTCCTGTGCAATGTCATGAGGAATGAATGGAAACACTTTGGCTGTACTATTGTCACTGTCAATTCACTGCAATAAATCACTGACAGCACTCATCTACCGCAGCACCGGTTACCCCTCCATCCAATAGGGGAAAAAAATCTAAAAAAATCAGCTTGAAGCTCCATGTGTGAAACAGGATATTAAAGCATTTGTTCAATTTATTGAAGCTCTTTGCTGTTTTGCTACAGTCACCTTTGAAAAGTTGGCATTTTGGTGAAGAGCAACAGATGATAAAGCTTGCATGGCTTCTAAAACAAATTGCTGTATAGCAAGCATTTTCATTCAGCATGGAGAAAAATACAGAAAGACAATGGGAGGAGGAGAAGCAACACACCATTGCTAATACTCAATACACAGAGCATTTGATGAAATTAAGCTCACAACATTTTACCTGAACAAGTGAGCAATAACAGGCAGCTTGGGCAAAACTAATGACACAATAACACAATATAGTAAATGTTTAAACATAAAAAAACTACAACAAATCACAACAAAGAAACTAAAATATCAGAAACTTATAATGAAGAAAATCAGTTTCTGTCCAAACTGCTGTCTTACGGTACATACATAAAACACTGTAGGGCAGAACTGATTCTTTTGCTCTACCGGCTTATTCAACAGAGGTGAAACCACTCTTAATATTTAATTGTACAACCCGCAGAAAAATAAACGCAAGTTTCAAATGAACCCTCTAAGTCCCTGTCACTTCCCCCTACTTTGGCGTTCAGGCTTTATAGGAATTCTATTGGAAATATTGTGAGTTTGTGCTCTTCATACATTAGCATATGTGCTGTCGCTGTCATTTCCAAACCTTTTTTCCTCACAATACGCAGTATAAAGCAATATGAAGCTAGGTCTGACTATGTCAGTGCACCCATTCAAAGAGATTCTTGTTCAAAACTTAGAAAAACATAACTGCCTTGTTTACAGCATTTCATTGTCCTGAGTAGACAGCACTGAGAAAAACTGAGGTATACAGCAAATAGAAATACATTATTAAAACCCAGAGCACAATGTATCTTAAAAGAATATTTTGCTGTGTCACATTTTCAAAACAGAATCCTAAAAAATATTGAAAGTACTAACTTAAATAGGTATCGGACTGTCCTGCTGTTGGATTTCAAAGAGTTTAAGTAACTTTAAAATGGATTTTTCCACAACAAAGAGAGTCTTTTTATCTTCCTATCAAAACAGAAAAGCATTACCATACATGGATGATGCCATGTTGTATGGAAGCATACAGATTGAACATCTCTCATGTATATTATTAGCATGAAGTGACTTAAGGTGAGGCCACATGGCATTTCTGTGAGTCGCCTCTATTAGACAGAGTGCTATGGAGTTTGAGCGGTGTAACATACAAACGTCCTTGGAATAATGTGTTTCAAGGACACCATTTGTCCTTGAAACACATTACTCCAACCATACAACAGCTACATTACAATTGTACAGTTAAAAGACAAACTCAGTGATTCTGTGGAGAAAAGTGAGACACGCATAGAGACTGTATATTGTTCTAAAATAAAACAGGTTGGCGAAATGGAAACGGTAATCTCTATTATCACCAGAGCAACAACACCGGTCAGAACCAGAGAAGCATTTGCGACGTCTACCTGAATGCTAAGAGATGTTTGGCTTACAGCTTTTGTCACAAATCGTTATTCCCACAAAGTAATTTTAAATTCATTCATAGGCCACCTGTTTGTTAAGTCTACAAGCTTTTAAACTCAGATTACAGTTCTTGTACTTCCTCGTCTTTACTGTTTATATTACCACATAATTGCTCAGTTTAAGAACTCAAATTAGAGCTGGAGACTTTGCTATCCCTACATATGTCCTGTGTTACATTTATATTGGTTTGGCACTACAAATGGTAAATGGCCTGTACAATTATGTATTAAGTCCACAGGTCACCAAAATGCTTCACACTACATTCAGTCTTTCACAAAAACACATACACACGCTAATGGTGGCGAGCTACTGGATAGTAGTCACAGCGAGCAGAAAGGTGAGGCAGCACTGGTGCCACCAGGTCCTCCAACCACCACCAGCAGACAATTTGGGTGAAGTGTCTTGCCCAAGGACACAATGACTGAATCAAACCAACCGCCCACAAAGTTGTAAAAACGGCAGTTATATGCCTTTTAGAAACTTTGAAATCACAAACTTAATTTAGTCTCTATTTTTTTTAAGAAGACTCCAATTAGATGCACTTTTACTTCCTGAGACAATACTGAAGATTCAACAGGCAACTTAAGATGTGTCAGACAACAATATATGGCATTTTCAAATTGTGCAATGCCTTCCTGGCACACTTCAAGTGCTAGTGGAAGTGTAAGAAAATAAAATAAAAGGACAAGCTGAACAGTGCCTCAAGTAGTGCAAAAGATACACAATGAATTCTGTGCTCTGGTCTTGGCTGTAAGAGCCACTTTGCTGACTGTGTCCCCTGTGTGCCAGAGCAGGACGACAGTCCTTTGTGTTGCAGAAGTCTTGGGCCATTGAATTCCCCGTGTCAGCACTTCTTTGCCAGGGACAGATCCCCAGAGGTGCTGATTCTCCCTGGGCACCCCCACTGTGAATGACGTCCACCTTCTGTTCACATCCAAAGGGGTAAAATGGGCCACAATCTGACCCATTTCAATGACTCCCTCCACTGTGTGAACCCAACTGTCCTTAAAAGCCTAAAGTGATGATAGGAGAGGTCATCTATAACCACTACGAAAGCAGGCACACTATTATCAACACTAGATGGCCTGAGAAAGTCTCTCAGAAGGTACGTCGCTCATGGACAGAGAATGACTTCTGTGAGAAATGATGGCACTTCTCTGCACTCTGACTCTACTTAAAAGGATAGTTTTGTCCTTTATGTTTTTTGTGTTGTAGAGATTTTTTCTCCTGCTAGTTTAATGCTATCACATTTTTATACTACTTTTAAGCATTTGATATGTCCTTTCTTGTCTTACACAATGATTTTGCCTCAAGCTGTTTATTGCAGAACATGACTGTGGGCTATAAGATGTGCTCTATGAATTGCTAAGTCTGCATTTAAATTGTCTATGAAGAAGAACTTCCTATGAGCAAGTTTTTCTAATTTATCAAGCAAAATAAGTCTCTCTCACCTTCCCATTTCCTCCATTTACCAAATGACAATTTGAAACGTTCTGTTGCTTGTGTTACAAACAGTACTACGCTCTGTTTAGAACTGTTATGTAAACGCTATGTTTGTAAGATGATCTGGGACATCACAAGCATCTTTATCATATGAAGAAAAGCATTATACTTTCCTAAACCATATTAGCCTTCACCAACATATTCTAATCAACTCTAGAAAGAAAATCTGTTACAAAAGGATAAATAAACTTAAGATAACTAAAAGTAACACTTACAAGGGAAACTTTGAAGTCAGGGATGTTTGGAATATACATTTAGACTTTTAATCCAATGCAACTTGTTGCATAGAGGTAGACTTTTTCAAATTTTCAACACAGAAGTGTGCTCTGCAAAATCACAAAATCTTACAATGTATTTTTTGAGTAGTTCCTAATGCAAAGAACTTAGTTTACTTTAAATATGACAAAACTAATTTACAAGCAACTTTTCAGCGAGACATAGGTTCTTGTTTTTAAGTCAATAATTCCTTAATATTGATAAGAAAACCACTAATTCATAATTTCCCAAAGTGTCCTGTGTCTGACATGAGATCTCAAATAAGCAAGTCATGGCTAAAATACCTTTCAGGCATATGAAAAGCATCATCAAACAATTCCCAAAATCTTACAATGCAAATAAGCAACTTTGGTTCTCTCTAAAATGACTAAGTCCCTCACCATACAGTAAAAAGTTATCCAGCATGTCTTTTTAAGATTGTTTGCTCTATTCTTATGACTCAGATCTGTCTACTCGTACTTATAGCTGCCAATTCTGTCAGTAGATAACTGTGCAACTGCAGGCCAAATGGTGAATTGTGAATTGATTTTCTTGTCTTTTCAGGAACACATACCTTTGTTTATTCATCACAACAGCTCAGGGCAACATATCAAAATAAAACAAGAACTAATTGTTCAGATACTAGACCCCACTTTTTCTATATTCACTTAATGGATTGATATGGTACATGTATATGATATCATATCAAAATGAACTAAAATCTTAGAGGAATAGTTGCAGCATCTTGATCTATGCAATGAAGATTTAAAACAGCTCTGTTACTGTTAGCAAGTGTATCTAATAAAGTGGCCAGTGAAGTTATGCCAACACATTGACCTGTAGCAGCCGGCCTTGTACGCTGTACTCATGAATCTCTCCCAACTATGGTAAGTCTTTTCCAAACTCACAAACACACTGAGGCTTGTCGTGCATTTTCTATCAGTCACTCAGCCAATACCCAGTTTCCCAGTTATTTGACAGAGCGTTCTTCAACTGGGGGCGCACAAAAATTTGCAGAACAAGAACAGAATGAGGTACTGCAAATGGTTTACAAGCTGGCCTCGGGCGGAACACGGTGATGGAGAAGGTTACAATACAGGTCCGTCCCACTGAAACTTTTACAGCCCGTCTGGATGGAAATGTTTTCATAAGCGTATCAAATTCATCAAGGGACTATTTTATGGGGGGTCGTAAAACAAAGTGTGAAAAATACATTGCCACAGGCCAGAGAGGGTTTAACTTTCAATGTTCCTGGTGTGACCAGGAACTGAGCCTGAGCATCTCTCAGCAGAATATGTTATTTCTCTCTAGAGTAATTTCACGGTCAACATGGGCAGAGTTGCAATACTTCGGATGCTCATAACACAGGTGGGATGGCAGTTCAAGGCAGCATCATAACTATTGATGTGTAATTGTACACAGTCACAGAGGACAACATCAACCTATCTGGAACAACAAAATCAACTAGCTCCTTATTGAATAAAGTAGCTTACTGTCAAACCAGTTGATTACAATGCAATAAAACATACCTGCTTGGAAAAACATTAAAAAAAACCCCACCTTGACCCACTGTGCAACCGACAGGACTTTAAACTCACTTCTGAGTTTCGGGTGAAGTGGTTAAGTCTTGATAAAAGTGCTGCAGTTTTTTTTTCTTAGATGTCCCCCTGATGGACAGGCCAGACCCTATAAGATGACCGTCTGGATAATATCTTAGATAAGAGTGTAGCTGCAGGGGTCAGATGAAGACGCAGAAGCTGGGGAGAGGAGAGTGAGAGACGAGGAGCTGCAAATGAATGCAGGAGCTGTAGAACACCTTGACAGGCAGATATCTTGCTATGCACGAGATTCACCTCGGGGGACGTCTGGCTAATTTCCAATGAAAACAGCAGACTAGTGAGGCAGGAGGCAGAAGGAGGAGGTAACACAGAACAGTGAAGAGGTAAACTATTTTCAGTTTGGAGACAAATCAAGTCACTTCTCTTGTCTGTACTTGCTAGAGAAAATTTGCTGGGGATAAATAATGGTAAAACAGGAAAATTTATCCAGGTTCTTGATTAAGGAGTTCTGATAATGGTATATGATTCTTTTAATATCACTTTTCCATAAGGGGGCTCATTTGCATATTTATTGGGGTGCCATGGCTCCATTGTACATCATCTCTCTGCATTTCTTAATCTAAGCCCCAACAAATAGAAACACTCTTATTATCACTTACATTCACTTTTTTTCTTTCACATACAGCTTCAGCTGACATTCCAAACGGCAGTGAGGTGCACACGGAATAGCAAACAAGTTTTCTTCTAGTCTCGTCCCCAAAAAGGGAGATACAGTCCCTTTGGTCTCCAGACACACTTGATATGCAGCCGCTGCAAATTAGCCAAAAGGCTGCAAATGCGAAATGACTTGATATTTTAATCATCTGCATGATATCACAGCACAAAGAAAAGGGAACAGTCATCTGTATTGCCTTGATTAGTGAAGAGCGCAGGCAGAAGAATGCCATTGTCTGTGTCAACTAGAAACACTCATTTTCCTGCAAGAGGCCTCTGTCTAATAGAGGTGGCCAGGAGAACATTTGTGCAAATATTCCAGCTGGAACAGAAAGGCTGCCTCATCAACAGTGGTGGTATCTATTTGGAGGTAGTGGAAAGAAGGAAGGAAAAAAGAAAGAAAGGGAAAAGGAAGGAAGGACGAAGAGAAAATAGGTAAAAGAGTGAAAACAGAGGTTGCTCCTAGAAAGGTCAGGCTGATTGTCTCTGCCCAAATATGCTGGCCTTTTCAAAATTAACTTGGCAAAGGCGATATTTTCCACAAAGGCGGCATCATGAATCAAAGAAGCGTCTATAGTTCATCCCTGAAAGCAAAGCAACTTGCCTCCCTGTGAGCTCCACTCTTCCTACTGATGGCCCACCCTCCCATATAGCACTGACATCTCCAGTAATTATGTAATTAACACCATGGCAGGCCTGATTTCAGAGAAAGTACATTATAATTGCATTCGGTCGTTCATTAGTTTGGCTAAACATTTGATACACTGTGCGCAAGTGTGGCAGGGGGCCAAAGGCTGCTTGTTTTTTTTGGAACGCAATTGCTGTGTCAATGTCTTGATTGGTTCCTGCTTGATACCGCTGACAGCACAGGTTTTTTTTAATTCACCAATAATTACCCTCACTCCTTGATACAATAAAAAAGTCACTGGTCTCAGCTAAGATAAACCAATTGGCTGCACTCCTTTTGTCCCTTGCCTCATGGTCTGTTTTCTAGCGTGAATAATGTCCAGCAGTTAACTTAGGACTGAAGCTGATGTTAGAAATGAAGAAAGCAACAAAGATATTAAAGAGGACAGTTCAGCTGTTACATTTTTTTATGCACAAGTACGACTGTGAATAATTTGTAATGAAAGAAAATCAAAAGACAGTTCTGCAGTATATGGGTTTAACTGTACAAAAAGCTTCACATGGTCCGGACCTATTTGTTTGACTGGAATGTGGAAGTAAAATATCTGTAAGTTTCAACCTTTAAAAAGTTGCTGTACAAAATCACTTTCTCGCTGAGAGTCACACAATTAAAAGGAAATTTGTCCCAATTTGCTAACCTGTAATGAGATACTTTTCGTGTGATTAGTGGATCACACCATTATGATGTTACTCTCTAGTTAGGCAGACAGACAACTGGGTCCCAGTAACACCATATTCGTCCCTGTCCCTGTGATGATTTCTTCAATTAAGCCTTCCTGGCAGAGGAGGCCAAATGCTTAACTAGGCAGAATTGGAGCTGCCACTAGCTAGAGGTAGCAATGGGCTCCACTTCAACAGCTCATTCATCAGGGCCGGCGCTACCACTGGGCCACCTGTTCTGACACCATGCAGGGTTGGAGTCATTTGCATTCTGCTCTGACCGCCTTCTTTCGCCCTCCTCACGTTCTCTCTTTCTCTCCTTTTCTCTCTGTACAAGTTCGAAAGTTTCTCAGCGGCAAGTCTGGCAGATAATTGAATACCGGGGTTTGATTTAGTTTGAAATCAGTTTGGGAAGGGGCTGTTCATTCATTATGCACCTTTGCTTTGGCACTACATCTAAAATGCCTCAAACTTTGGCATGGGCCTCCGACGTCGTCAATTCAAAGTGAAATTAAGTAGTCTAGAATTGGATTGACAGGCAAGCATGATGGGCCATGTTGTGAAGGGGGGTGGACTTTTTGTTTCCTCCCCGTTCTTGGGGTGTCTCTCTCCTTTGTACTCTTTGTCACCACCAGGTGTTGCTGTGAAATAAGGAGAGAGGTGTCGACAGGAGGCAGCCATGCACATAGCTTGACATTTTAGCCATCTCCCTGCAGAGACATAAGGCTATTGTGTGTGTGGATGCGCATATTCCCAGATGTATAACAATTTGCTCTGTGAGCATCCACATGGGAATATGTGCAGGCCTGTATTTCAAGTTTGAATATCAAGTCCATGTTTGCCCACAGTTTTCCCTGTATTTCTACCTTTGATTGTTCCACATTCAATATGAAAATATGCTGAAAGTTCAATTTTGTTGTCCTTAAGATAAACAGGAAAATATATACCACAATCATAACAGGTATAATTTGTCACTTAAATTGAAAGGGAGAGGTAAATGTACATAACTTCAAAATTTAAGAATAAATTGCCATGAGTTAAGGCTTTTTCACAAATTGCAAGAAATATTGTAGCTTGGATTACAGTTAATTTGCTGCAACCACAAACTTCAAAATAATTGATTGGGATTGTATGTGGCAGACTAACAAAAAGTGACACAAGTATAAAGCTGAAGGAAGAAATCTGAAACTTACTTAGCATTACCTTCCCCAACAAACCTGAATGAAATGGCTGGATTCCATCATCAGCAGTCTCGTCAGGTCTGCAGAGGACTGGTAGTGAGCTATTTGAGCCAGGTGGTGGTGGTGGTATTATTGTGGACTGAACTTGGGCACATCTTATCTAATAGATATCATTCTAGCTGGCCATACATTTAGGATCACTCGTCACACATTTTAAAATGAGACTTCTAGTGTCCTCCTTCCTTAGTTGGTTGTCTTCTCTGCGCCACCTGCTTACTAATCTTATTACTAGTGGTCTATTTGCCAATCTGTCAGTTTAGGTGATCAGCACTGATAATTTTACAGTACATTTATACTTTCAATTTCCACACATTGAAAGTACTGTGAGATGTACAACCTAATTCTGGTTTAAACTTCAGAACTACCCCTGAACTGACTGGTATGTACCTGATGTACAGCTGGGCTCCGTTTCTTAACAAATGACATATAATGGCAAAAAGTTGTACTTGTGTCAATGCAGGTATATTGGAGAAAAGGGGTTTAATACAAATGAATGCCACACTTTTCTTATCAGTAAGTAAAAATTCTGTATGTTGTTGTAAATTCTTAAACCAGACATTGATCTCTGGCAATCATTTCCAGCTCATGAACTGCAGCCTAAAGTAAACTTCAGCTCAATGCGATTGAAATAGTTGACTTGGTTGGTCAAGAAACTTTTTCCTTTAAGAAAGTCTTTTCTTCTCTTTTTTTTTTTTTAACTTTAGCTTACCATTTTGGATTGCTGTCCTATTGAATGATGAAATGCATTCCGCTTATTTTATTGCATTTAGCTGAATACGAAAACATAGTCTATACAGTCCCACATTCACTCTCCATTTGAAGAAAACTCATCAATAACTGCCGGTTTTCCAGTATCAATGCATTTGCAGCCAAACATACCCAAGCCGTAACAAAGCCTCTCACACATATAACAGATGAGCTTACCGCAGACTTCCCCATCAGGTGGAAAAAGAAAAATTTTTCCTTTAGCTAACAGAAACCTCTGTTCCATAACACAACACAAACATGACAATAACATAGTTGGCGATAATGCCAATAATTTTCATCTCACTCTTTCACAGAACAGCTTCTAAATCAATTCTGAGCTCTTTCAAGAAAAAAATAATAATTTGACAAAAGAAAAGTACGAGTAGAGTATTTAACTTCACAGCAAAGTTTGTGGACACATGCAGCTCACTACATATTTTACTCACTCTACCTCATATGTTAGCTCCCTTATTTTGCCTGACTTGACTCATTGTCATCTGGCTAGCTTGAGGATGTGGTAGATAGCGAAAGCCCCTGGATATGATAATCCGTGGGCTGCTCTGACCTTGGGAGAATGTGTTTGCGATGTGTCAGACCCCCTAATTCATCAGGGACAGGCCATTAGCTAACTATCCAGGCACACAAACACACAATGGAACAGGAAGGAAAGTTCTTGGGGAAACAGCAGTGCCCCTCGTTCCTGAGACATCATTAGTTACTGCCTTTCAAAACTGCTGAATTGGGACACTTACCTGACTTGCCCCATTTTTTGCACTATAAGAGCTAAGATGTTGATGAATGAATGCATGGAACTGTCACTGGCAGGAACTGGGGAGAATAGGGTTAAGGATGTATTGCAGCTAAACTCTGAAAAAGATATAAACAAAGAAGGGTGCTGCATACAGTTTGTTTACGTTCCACATTTATTTCAATTAAAACATTATTAATTTATATCATCCAAACATTTTCAATCCCGTTGCATTGCAAATGAAGGACAGGGATTGTAAAACTTAGTACTTTCAAACAATTTCAAAGATGGTAAGGGGCTGCCTCATGAGGTCAGTGATTGGTAACAGCCTCATATATCTAGATGCCAAGTGAGATGGAATGGTAATTACTCCTGTGCATCTCTGTGCACAGACACAGCCTCTATCTTGTAAGCAACAATGATTGACAGCCTCAATAAGAGACTTGCACCGCACCCCCTGCCCTCCGCCTACATGCCCCTGTGACAAGTGGTCAAACCCATTGTCTACTGCCCCCCATGCGGGGCCTGTGTGACATCCCCCCTCTGATAATCCTGCCCATCACATCCATCATGCCACCCTGGTCACCCCACGAGAGGGCACAACTGAGGGAATCTAATCAGGCAGTCTAATTGCAGAGCAGGGGTAGCCAATACCAGACCTGAGAGGCTGGCTCTGCCTGGGCAGGCTCAGAGGACGTCAATAACACTCAGCGGGTGTCGATTCATCAAACCTGCTTAATGTCATTAGCCCTGAGAGGCTCGCTTTCCCCCACCGCACCACATCCCCACCTACCACCATCACCCTCCCAACCCTCAATCTTATTCATTCATGCATCAAAGTTTCTCTGACTCACCTCCTCTTCTTGTTGCTACATCTATTCATCATTTGGTCACATTAGTTTTTCCCCTACCTCCTATTATACGCGATATGTTTACCCTGCATAATAAATTTGAAACCTGCTTAGAAAAATATACATCTGTCTTTTTGGTAGTTAGGATGTGAATGCATTTCACGTCTCTATTTCATTACAAAACTTTCTGACTTTCTAAGTTCCACCTTGATTTGGGTTTACTCTTCTGCCCCAACATGTTTCCCCTCCTGCTCTCCAACAACATGTGGCTTATATTCCAGCTGTTTATTAAACAATGCCAGAGCCTTCTAGGAGCAGGTGATGCAGTCAATTACTCCACAATTACCTGGATAATTATGCAAAGGAGGAGAGAGAAGAGTGGCGTCAAAGAGATGAAGAGAACTTTGGCAGAGGTGTATTGGCTAGGCTGGCTGTGGTTCGGGGCCCAGAATGGAAAGAGATTGAGACCTTGAAATGACAGTGCCAGAAGCAATGCACCTATAAAGGGTGACGCATGGTTTTCCATGCCGACAACATATATTTGTGCCAAATTAACATCCAAGAACACAGGTTTGAAAAGTCAGTTTTTGACTCAGGACACTGACATTCTGATTGTGTCTATGAAGAATTTCAAAGTACATTTGTAAGTCAGCTTTTCATGTTTCTCAGAACATAAAAAAGAGGGTTTCAACTATTATGAATAAAGGTGTTTGAAAAGCAAAGCACACACCATAATTTTGCAGCTTGTAGAACCACATTTAGAAGTAATCTTTTTTGTTCTAATTTTGTAGTTTAATTTGCATAATCACCTTCTTATTAAGGAATTCTGATTAATCTCTAAAAAATTACTTCAATTCACTGAGTTTTTCTTTGTATTAATGTATTCCCAGATTTCCTGACATCTTAAACATTTCAGTTTGACTGAAGTCTGAACTTTGTAGATTTGCTGCTATGTTTAGGATCATTGTCCTTTTATACGACCCATTCCTGCCAAGCTTTAGCCGTTGGACATACTGTTCCACATTTCACCCAGGCATACGTTCAGATGCATAGGAACCTTTTAGCAACCTATAGTACATGGACTGGTTACCAAAATTGCTAAAACCTTCCGTCATGAAGTGTTCAGCAACTATCTGTTGATGCACACTGCAGATCAAACAGCTGAAGTGTGCATCAACACCTTCAGCTGTTTCTTCACCTTACAAGGAGTCTGAAAATATTCCAGTTTTGAAAACAGAGTCAGAGTGTGGAAACTAACGGACCACTACCCATCTCTCTTATGAACACTATTTTAAAACAACTCTTTAAAACAACTGTTAGCAAGAGCACACTTTTGAAAGTAGTCGACTGCAGGCTGGCTATCTGAGAAGATGAAAAAAAAAAGAAAAATAGATGAAATCTCATACTGCTTACAAGCAATACTTGTGTGGTGTTTTTCAACTGCAGTGTCATAAATATTAACATCTGTTACCATTATGTCAAATCTGAAATATTTGCATAATTGTGATTTTTTTGTAATTTCATTGTTTAGTGCTGGATCTGATACTGGGGTTAACTTGTTGGGATCTACAGTCCTGGGAAAATTTGCAGCTGTCTTAACAGTTTTCTGCTTGTGAACAGCCATGTAGCATAATAATGACCTTTTTTTGTTTGTTAATGGACATAAAACCCTTTCCTGATTGATGGATATAAATATTTGTTTCTTCAACAACTTTGAAGTCTTTTCCCTTGGCACGCACCCTTGTATGTTCCAGATCAAGAAATTTCCCATTAGCTCATTTCTAAATTAACAGTATTCTAGTCTTCTGAAACCCAGGCGCCTTTAACCCAAGAGGCAAGACAGCAAGTCCAAGTGTCAAGTAATGGCTGTAGAAGTACACAGAGATTTAAAAAGACAGAGGAGAAAAACAATTTGAAAAAACAATAAAGGTTAAACAAGAGTTGGCAAGAAAATCAGTAGAGAGTTGCACGTAGCGTGTGTCGTCTTTAGAGCAGAATCCGATTGAATAAGTAGAGCGGCTTACTCTGTTGTTTTGCTTTAAAGATCCTTGTTAGCGCACATAAAGAGCAGTCAGAGTTGGTAGCATGCACATTCTCTTTCTCTCTAAGAATACTCACTGCTGCTAACAACCAGTGCGGCACTGCAATCATCTGTGTGGACTGTTTTACACATTGACAGTGAAGCTCTTGTCAAGTGGGCCTGGCAAGCATATCTTGGGGTAAATTGAAGCATACAGTGGCTACTCTGAAACAAAATGAGTCAGATGGGAGAAGAGGGTCTACCATATTTCCTGCCACGAGTATTTTGTGCACTTGGACTGAAGATATTTTTCACTGGCAGGGTGAATACTAAATTGCTCTGTGTCAGCTCATCCCTTAAGGAGTATTGTTGGTGGGTATACGGCTTGCCCACACATGGTTTCTCCAAATAGCCTCAAGCCAGTAAAGCCATCTTAACTCTCTCCAGGCATCTCAATGTGTTGCTGAGGCTGAAATTTTGCTTGCCTTTAGTTATGACTCTTCAAATTGAGAATTCTGTGAAATGTTTGTCTTCATGTTTCTGATTAAATTCTAAATCCCTAGGACATCTGCAGGTAGAGAGCAATGCATGATTCAAAAGTATCATACAGTATCTTGCTTCAAAGATGGAAGCAAACTAAAATGTGGTTCTTTTTCTTCCCTTTTTTGGTTCAACTGACTACGAATAGTTTATGTCTAATGTGACAGAAGTAGGTGGTCACATGACCGTCATGAGTTAGTGAAGATGGGCATGAGGGAATAACTTCACAGCTCTGTATCTTAAATCTGTGGGATTAGGCTCCATTAAACATGGAGCACTGCCAAAGCTTTATCTCTGGATTTTCACTCTGAGACAAAGGAGAGAGTGCAAGGGGGAGGGGGACTGGGAGCGAGAAATAGCAATGAAATGTCCTTCACCTTTATCGACCAAATTATATAAAAAAGGAGGGATGAGGAAAAATTGCTTGCCTGGTCAACAGTACAATGGTGCATAGCACTCGTGAATAAAATGCCAAAACGTTTAAAATCCAGGCAGAGACACTTAATGCTGGTCACTACCTCTATAGCTATGTCTAGCACACACCTGTTAATATTCCAAAAGTAATGAGCACTGTTGATTATCTTTATCTCTTTCTCTGAAAGAAAAACACTCTTGCTTTTTCATTATTATGTATATTGATATCTTTAATTAAAAATATGATATTTACTGTATCTTAAGACACTAGTAATGCACCAAGGAGCAAAAACTTCTCACACTTAGAGGACTTTGTCTGTGTCTACCTTCGTTTTTACTCCGAAAAATGACCTACAACCTCCCAATAACTAGAGCCAGAATAAGGTGAGCATGCTGGGAGTCAGGGTGGTCCAGTGATGAACACCCTCAGTGTCCCCCCCCCACTTCATCCTCTTCCTCTCTCCTCTCTCTCCTCTGGGCAGTTATCGATCGGATCTGCTCCTCTCTCAACTGGAGCCATGATTCATGTTGTTCCGACCGGTCTTCACTCACCACATACAGACACAGCTCAGTCATGCTCTTTCGTATCTATGTGTCCATCTGTCTCTGCCTGCTCTCCCACTCTCTGCCCTCAGGCAAGTCAACCTGCTGTCCATGTATAAGGCCACCGTGGCCTGGTTTGCTCTTGAAAGTTCTGTTTTGTTTTGTTTTTATTTTGTTTTTATTAACTCTCTGAATATACTTACATTATCTGTTTTTATCTTAAAGGGTAAATATTATGTTTTATCCCCAAAGTACCTGAAAGTCCAAAAGTGTAAAACGTGTATATAAATCTTTATTTGGCTTTCTATTGTTTCTCAAACTACATACCACATTAATGTAATAATTTAAAAACACTTTTTTGTGGCAACAATTGATTAACTACCCTTCTTTAACCCTCCTACAGTCTTGACATAATGCTCAGGAGAAGCATCGCAGATTTTACAGTTGGGTTGTCCTGTAAGACCGTCAGTTCCCAGAACCACAGACCAAGAAAACCCAAAAAAAGACTAGTAAAAGCACACGCAGGATCAGTGCAAACCGCGCACAGGTTTAAAGGCATGTAGCGTCCAAATGACCTCAGGAGGGTTAAACACTATATTTGATGGTGGAACACCACCTTAATGGAATATCAGATATGTTTTATGCATGTGTGGCCACTTAAAAATGAGTTTCCTGCAAAGATTGTCTATGTAGGAAACAACTGAAGACATATTTCTTCTCAGTCACTTTTACCCTTCCCTCCAAGATTTTGAGACATTTAGACTCTTTGAGTTAAGGGAAGACACAACTCAAACTTGACAGAGGAGGACACAAGACAGTTCATCCCAGAGCTACAACTGATAACTCGAGCGATGATTAAACAGTGAGACCATAGAGGCTACCGCAGCTGCTCTTTGTGATCAAGAAGTATCTCTGGTAAGAAATTGCTTTCTTACTGCTTATGTTCTTTCTGTGTCAGTACAGCAGGTCTGACAATGTCCACAGATCTCATGAAATCAATAATAATTTTCTCTAAATGCCTCTCCTGCATGTCTAGCAACAATAATTAGCTCAAGCTGAAACTCTTTTTTTTCTTAATTTATCAATGAAATGAATAAGAGCTTCTGATTTTACATCCGTCTTTCCTTCGATCCACCATGTTAAACATTAACTTGTAGCGACTTTTATGGCCTAACAACACATTGGTGAGGGCACGCTAGCTGCAGAAGGACATGTAGAGTTTGACATTGGCATGACAGACTGTCCTCAGAGCGATGTTTTCATAGCCGTGACTGTAGTGCAGTTAAACTTTTCCAGTGAAATTCAGACAGACTTTGTATTGAGACTTACATACTACCTTATAGCTTCCTGATATTAAGTAGGCAATTCTAGTGAGTTATTATTTAACCTTTCAACCTTTAATTAACCAGAAAAAAACTCCCTGAGATAAAAATATCTCTTTTGCAAGAGCATCCTGACAATAATACAGTTAAACAGTTAGTTACAATAAACACAGTACAATATTTATAATATTTTGATAAATGTTATGATGCACAAAATATATATTATTTTGAATAATTACAAGCTAAACAAGCCAAGTTTAAATCCGTTCGCGAGGTGCTGGTTAATTAGCTGCTCTCAAACTGCTGCTCCCAGACAACATTTTCTTTCTCCTCCTCAATGTGTAAGTCCACACTTAAACTTTCACTTTCTTAACTAAAATGCAAGCTGAAGGCCTTGCAATCCCTTCTGGTGTCTTGGTGTACATTGCATTATGAATTGATAGCTGAATTTACTCTTCAGGCGCACCAGAACCAAACGTGGAGAAGCAGCATTCAGCTCCTATACACCTCAAATCTGGAATCAACCTCCAGAAAACTGTAAAACAGCTGAAACAGAGTGCCTTTAAATCTAGATCAAAGACCCACAGGTGTAGAGCTGCTTTGGAAACAATGTAAATAAAAAAATTATTCAACAATCTTATGTGTAACGATGGCACTTGACAAAATGTAATGCTTCAATTGTTTACTGTGTGTTATTCAACTTTGTATTTTTATGTTATGATGTAAAGTACTTTGAAATGCCTTGCTGCTCAAATAAAATTTGATTGATTTAGGTGTTTGTTTTGCATCTTTTAAATGTTTTCTAACATATTTCTTAATTTCAAAACTACAAATGAATGTATTATTTACAACTTACTATTCTGTAAGTTGTAAACAATAAGATATCTACACCCTTCATTATATAAAAGTCTCTTAAAAATTGTGTAAAGCCACACATTCAGTTAAATAAATGAATGCATTTCCCACGTGGCTGCTTTTACGAACACCAAGTTAAATCGCAATCATGTTACAAAAGATTTGAATAATGACAGATTTGAATTTTTATGTAGGTGATGTAGTATTGTTTTCTCATCTCTCAAAGTGTGCCAATTGTTGCAATGTTGAACATGGATCCTTCTTTTTAAAATAAATATAAAAAAAGCAAAAACAAAACAGAGAAAAAGAGAGCAAGCGAGAGAGAAACAGAGATATGTTTAGGCCTTGCAGCAGCAGAAGCACATAAAAGCCTAGCTTCAGCCAAGGCCCCTGCTCCAATGTGTAGAAATTAATTGAGTGAAAAAAATCTGCTGTTTAAGGTTGAAGTGGGTTATGGGAGGCAGTGTAACAATTGTTTTCTGTTTGCCAGGGGCTATATATCGTTCATTCCGGCTTTCTCTCTTCTCTCCGCTCAGCACTCTCCTCTCCCTCTCTGCCCTCCTGCCTCCCTCACCATCCATCCACCTTCTAAGCCTCTCTCGCTCTCTTCTTCCTTTTTCATCAGTCCTCTATTTTCTACCTTCTCCAGTCTTTTTATTTATTTATTTTATCTTCTCATTTTCATCTATTACATAGCAGATGATTTTGGTGTCCTCAAAAGTAATTTTCCAGCAATAACTGCTTGTATTTCAAAAATGGGTTTTGGCTAAATCTGCTTATATGTATATTTAGTGTGACAATTCATTCACAGGTGTTGCATGACTTGATATAATGGCACTTTTTACCATTTTAGCCATAAAAGTGTGTCAGAGAGGAAGAGAAAGCACATGCGTTTGTTAGATTTCTACATGGCTACATCGTTATGTAGTGACAGGGGACCAGTGTCAACACGTAGCGCTGAGCTATCTTAGCAAACCCCTTGGGCTTAGATGAATGACTTGTTTTCTCTTCACATTTAAATGTGAAACAGAAAGTCTCCTGGTGCCTTCTATTTCAACAACAAAAACAACAAAGGTTAAACACATCCATTGATTAACATCAACAGAACATGTTAAATGCAAGGGGACATCTATTATAAAAACACAAAAATATCCTGCTCTTCACTGTAAAAACAGCGTTAAAGAAGCCGTAGGACCCTGTCGTATGATCAATGCAACCGGAGCACACTAATGAAGTGCTGTCTTTGTTAACTATCTGTTTAAGTATTTTCGCTGTAGCCTAAAGCAAAGGAGTTTAAACCTGTTTCCTGTGTTAAACTCGTCTTCGCCACCCTTTTCTGTAAATATCAAACCTTGCAATATCACTATGAGGAAAGCAGAGTTGCTCAGCCTGCATAAGTCTATACAAACACTTCCCCATTCTCTTTGAACTTTGCAGTTCAACTCATTATACCTACTTTGAAGAGTGGATGTTTGAGCTTTGGGTACATTTTGATTTTGTCATTATTAAATGCAACACGGCAGCAAATTACATCTAAACTACTGTTTTTCTGGTTAATATTGCATGGGCTGAAATGCAGTAGCCAGCAGAAAAAAAAAACAGCTTATAATAAAGAAATATACATGTAGTCGATGTGAGAGATGCTTCTGTGTAGCAAATTGATCTCACTGCAAACGTCAACAGAGAAATATATATATATATATATATATATATATATATATATATGTTTTTTTTTTGCTTTTTGCCGATGAAGCAGAAAAGCTGTTTTGGAAAAGCAAGACTGCACAGGCGTTTAGAATAAAAGGGCAATATTATCTCTTGACTCTACACTTAAAAATCCATGCCTCCTTTGCTCCCCTGTAGCTTCCATCTTCCACTCCAAGTCAGAAATATGTATAAAGAATCAACTACGAAAAGAAGAGAAAAATCTTTTTCCAAGGCTGTGCAGTAAATGCAGCTCATAATAAATATAACTCCCTTCAAATTTATTAGGACTCCTTGTAAAGCTGTGCAAAAAGCCTTAAGATGTCTTTATCATGCATGAGTCTAATATCAGACAAAAGAGCTTAGACAAACCTTATTAAGTAGATAAGAGAAGCCATGTAAAAATACAGTTGTTGCAATAAAGAAGATTTTAAATTTACAGTTTATTTTCTTAGTTTCTGGTTAGTATTATATAATTTCCTGGAATTAAAATATGAGGTCTCACAGAGATCCACTTGCTTAGCCGCTTCAAAACTGAAAAGACAGCAACATGAAATTTATGTATTCATCTTCAAACATTATTATAACTTCTTGTTTTGTTGTTATTGTTGTAAAGCACTTTGGTGCAGCCCCTATTGTCTTTAAAAGTCCTTTATAAATAAAACGATGTACATTTTGAAATGGCAACAAGAAAAAAGGGTTTTTGACATTCTTTACTACACCTCCAGTCAGAGCACTAATAAAGTTTAAAACAATTAGAACCATGATCGAAAAGTCTATAGAAGCCTCATCTTTATCCTGGAACACAGTTAGGAGGCTGATAAAGGAGGTTAAAAGTCAAAGCCTGACCCTAAAACCAACACATATCTACTGTTAAGTACGATGGGTGATCTGTGATGCTGTAGGCTTTTCTCTCTCTCAAAAGCCTTGAGAATTTTTGTTGAAGTGGGTGAAAGAATGAACTCAGTGAAATAACAGGATATTGTGAATACAAATCTGGTGGAACTGGCAGAACACTGAGACCTGGGCAGCACTTTATCTTTCAACAAGACCATGACCTAAAGTTTTGGTCTTGAGAATTAGGCAACAGGCACAAAATCAACTTTTTTATTGGCTTTCTGAAACTTTCCCCACCCTGAATAAAAGTACTCTCAAAATAAAGGTTAGGTTTTTGAAGTAAAAAGGTCTTAAATTATGCTAAAGATACCCTATACATTTAGAGCTTTCACACAATTTTAGCCTTCTGGTGTCAGGTGGGTGAAAGGTCCTACACATTTTCAGAGGGAAACCAAATCTTGTTAATAAATATACAGGATACAGAACTCAAACACTATCCATCCATCCATCCATTTTTTGTTCACCCTTGTCCCGTAATGGGGTCGGGAGGTAACTCAAACACTAATAAAAAATATTGAGCATAATTGTTGTTATCAATCTAAATTGTACTTCTTGCCATAGCAACATCCTGAAGTTACTAAATCACTGAACTAGCTTCCAGTTTGCCAAAGAATTGATGTAAAAATTCTGCTACAAGTCTATAAAACACTAAATGACCTTGGTCTGAAATAAATTTAGCTTGTCAAGTCTGAACCATATAGACCGCTTGCTCATGGTTACCAAGGCACAAACTGAACAGGGTGAGACAGCATTTAGTTTTTATGCTCCTGTGCTCTGGAACAAACTCCCTGTGCAGAAACTGTTGGCTCCTTTAAATCAGGACTGAAAACATTTGAGCAAAAACAGCTTTTGGTCAAAGAATCTAACCAATTAACTGTTTGAACCATTTGTTTCTTTTATGCCTTTATTGTCTGCTTATTTCATTCAATTCTTGGTTATTTTCTGTCTGTCTTTGCTTTGATGTCCTGTAGAGCACTTTGGATTGGCTTGTGTATAAATGGAGATATACATAAATAAAACTGTCTTGCCTAGATGACATTTAGGAAATTCTGTTATGGCTTTTGGTTGAAAATTATAAGTGACTCCTGTCTGGTGACCCCTTGCAAAACTTTCAGGAGGCGCCGCTGCTTCAAAAGAAATATGGAAAAAAAAAAAAAAAAATCAGACAGAGGTAAGAAATGCATTAAGAAAAAAGAAGATAAAGAAGCCAGATAAAAACAGACGGAGTTTTAGTGAAGATGTGCCCAGAAGATGTAAGCATGAGCCATTTTAAGCAATTTTGTAAGCCTTGCTTTGATTTCAGCCGGGAGTCAGATATCAGCTGACCCCATGATACTGGCCTCTAGGCTGGAAACCCCAGAAATGTATGCAGCAGCCAAAAGCTGGCTTTAGATCATTAAATACACATTTTACAAAGAACTGTAAGAGGGGTGAGAGCTTGAGCGATGCTGAACCGACCTGACTTTCTTTGAACTCCTACCTCCATACTCATGTGGATCAACAGCGCCCAGGAATGAGCTGAAGACTACACCAGAGTGGGCTTTCGGTGCATAACACTGAATGCTGTCAGATTTGGCACGGCTATTTCTAGTAGAATATGAATATCTGAGGAGTACTCTGGCCTCGCTCTGTGAAATAGCAAAGGGCAAAAGACTTGGTGAAAGGTGCTCATTAACATAAAACTCAGGCCCCGTTTTGCCCATGGGTTTGTGTTTAGCTAATGAGACCAAACAAAAGCAGAATTCGCACTCAGGAGCAAACCATCAAGTCACGAAAAGTCTGCTTGCAGCCCACAGTTTTGTTTTGTTCACGCTTTCTACAAACCCCTTGCCCTGACTTTTGCGTATTGGACTTTAGCTCTGCTTTGATATTCCCAGAGGGGGTTTCATATATTAAACTTTGTTGATTCGGTGCACAAAACATTAAAGACGGTGAGAAGAGTCTCTGTTTCTCCGAGTCATTATATGTCATCCTGTGACCCATTATTCTTTTAAACTTCAATATTTCTATACACCCAGAAGGGATGCACGCATAGACGCTGCTATAGAATGCCTCAATTAAGCACAGCTTATAAATGAAAGGCAAAGTCCTCAAGTTCTGGAACAAATTAAAATATCTTCCTGTCCGTTTCCTAGAGGACATCTTATCCCTCCCTTCACAGCACACACGGACCCCTGGAGAAATGCCTCAGCATGACAACACTCCATGAGGCAACAAGTGGTAAATTAAATTACCTCAGTTGCCTTTAATGCACAGTTTCTTGACAGGCTCTATATGCTTTATACTCTGTCTCTACAGCAACCATTCTAAAATTAGCCTCTGAAAGTTGGCTGCTGGCTTGAAAGGGTGATAGCCAGGTCAGTATGAAAGGAAAACCAAGGGTTTAACTGCTGCTGGGTGATTTGGCAATTGTAAGATGTAAAAGACAAAAACTAATTACTATGGGCTTAAAGAAAAAGCACAAGTAAAGTGGACGCTCCTGAGGATGAAAGTAAGTTGTTCATTTGGGACGGCTTTAGTTCAGTTGCTAATAGCTACATAACAGCCCTCATTAAGACCAGGCAGGGCAAGATCACTGCTTTCATCAACGTTCCAGGAAAAAAAACCCCACAATAAGTAGAATATGTAGAAACTTAGGTTTTTTAAAAATGGTCCTAATAAACATATCAAAACAACAGAAAATTCCACTGCTAATCTTCTCATTTACATTAAGCAGCCACTTCATTCATTAGATACACCATCCTGGTACCAGGCAGAACCCCATTTTTACCTTCCAAACTGCCTTCATTCCTAGTAGCATTCAAGGTGTCTGAAATGTTTCTTAGATTTTGGTCCATATTGACATGATAGCTTCAGAAAGTTGCAGCAGATTTGTCCGCTGAACATCCCTGATGTAAATCCCTCCCTCCGCTACATCCCAAGAGGGATTTGTTAGCTTGTGGCTTCTAAACATAGCTTAGATAGTACCAAGGGGGCAAAAATATCCCTCACATACACATTACACCACCAGCAACCACGGCCGTCAAAACCAAAATAGATTAATTGATGTTTTCATGTTATTTAAGCTGAATTGTGTCCATTCTCATCAACAGAAAAGATTTGTCCACATAGCTCAGCCTAACTGGACATTTTTTATTTTTTTACCACTCTCTGCAAACCTGAGAGGCAGTTGTTGGTGAAAATCCCAGTAGTTGAAGAGTTTCTGAAAAATCTATACCATCTCTCACTAATAACCATACCAAATTCAGTGCAACCCCTTTGTTCCCCATTCTGATCATTCTTTTTAAATTCAGCAAGTTGTCTTCACCACTTTAGAGTTGCCTTCATGTGTGAATTGAACAAGTATACCTGGAAAAAAAAGTGGGAAATAATGTACTTTTTTTTTTAGGTTTCCGTCAGCTAAACAGACTCAAAACAGCACTTTTTATACCTCTTTAATAAGCAAATATTTATCAGTTTTTTAAAATCAGAGAGGTAATAGATTCTGTTGAATGTTTGTTATGTAAAACCAAACTGTAACTGTTTCAAATAGTAGTAGATTTCTAATAGTTGCTGTGGAATTACCTTCCAAAAACTTGAATAGGACTCAAAGAAGAGCTTTTGGCTCATAGTTGAGTACTTCATCAGGTCATTTTTATGGTAGAGTTTATTTAGGCAAGACTGTGTTTGATTCATATTAACTGAAAAAAAAAATCGCTGACCTGCAACCCCTGGGTTTTGAGAGCTTAAGGTTAGGGTTATAACCATGGTATCTGTGTTTATAATACCACCTCCAGGTTGGCTTTACTTCTCCCACAATCAGGTAATTCAAAAGTGAGGAGCTAGTTGCACATTTCCAGAAAAGAGAATGAAAAAAGGTTCTTAGAGAGGAGATGAAATGATGGAGCAGGAATCAATTTGCCATCTTTGCAGGCATTCAGCCGCCTGCGCTCCAGCAGACTGCATGTAAGGCTGAATAAAAATGTAGAATCTGAAGTTTTGTTGCTTTGATCATTGCCTGTATTATTGATTTGATCTTAATTTCACAGCTCACTTGGATCAGGGGCAGAAGGTGTCACCACACTTACAGAAACTCGGGTATGTGTAGTGGCATAACTCTCACATACACTCAAAATCTGGTTTTATCAGCCACTGCATCTCTATAACAGAGCTACTAACTGAATGCACATACATACACCCAGGGCAAATCAATTTCACACATGCGAGTCCAGTTTAATTATAAGTTACAGACACCACTCACCCATGCGGGTTTGAAATTTTAAAATGCTACATTTCCCCACCAAAACTTCAAGCTAGCAGGCAAAAATGGTGTGAAATTATCAAGTCATTCCTTTGAATTTAGACCAACATGTTTCCCTAAACAGGAAAGATCTGTAAGTGTTTGATTTGCTGCAAAACAAAAGGCCGGACGGCTTAAACACAAAGGAACGAAGAGTTGAAGGTCATGTGATATTGAAAGCCAATGCGGTGGAGCATCCAATAGCATCCACTCCATTATAACATTAGCAACTAATGTTTTGACATTTGTCTTCATTATTATCAATGAACAGAGCCGATTGAGCCACCAGCATGCTCCATTAGCTTCCTTCATTGCACAGTTGCACAGTTGAAATCACACATTAGGGTGGATCCAACATAAAATGACAAGTTATCGGGCCTTAGGATGCACCAGCTGATTATTTACGTGGCGGAGTGGGAGCGAGGAGTTGGGTGAAAGGATAGCAGGGTGAAGCAGAGGCAGGAAGGGGAGTTGGGGAATTGGCAAAGCACTGTACTGGCATTAAGATCTGAGGAGCATGGAGGCACAGAGCAACACAGCACACCTTAAGAAGAGAAGCTCATTTCTATCGGTATAATTAGCCCGTGGTAATGAAATAAGTCAGAGGCACTGCCACCTTCACTTAAGAGAAAATCGATCCGTGTTTGAGGAAGTTTATTAAACCTTAGGAATAATGGGGAGAAAGGATAGAAGGGGTGGAGCATTGGAGGAGATGGTGGTTGAATGTACATTAACAGATAATCAGCTAAGTACGGGTGGAAGCTTAACAAGAGGCAGAGTATAGATCTGTAGGACAGGGTAAATGAATACAGTCTTTTTAATCTTAGGTATTTTGAACTACAGTATAAACACAGGGAGCATTATGGTACAATGCAAAATATTCTGTCATTATGAGTCGTCTTACTTTTTTTTTTGTATCCATCTCCTTTGAGCCAAACTTTTGGCAATCATTTAAAGGGATTTTGAGAAATAGGCTTTTTGAACTTCAGATTATTTGAGGGAGTCTTAAATGCTTTCTCAGATATTTAATAAAGACTTAGATCCTACAGGAATGCATAAAAAGTCTCCTTAATTCAAGAGATGAACAAGTGCTTTGTCGACAATAAAATAAGAAAAAAGAAATTTCAGACTAGGCCTGTAGGTGCTTTGTTACTAGAATCCTTGAGAAAGAGACAAAAGTTCTTTAATTTTGGAATTTGTAAATAAATACCAAAGATAGTCTGACACATACAAATGAAAACTATTCTGTTAGCTCCAACAAGGGGGTTCCTAAAGACTGCGTTATCAGAAATCTTACACTACATGATAAACTAAAGGATGATGTATCTCCTAGGTCTTTGAATATAATTTTTTAAAGATGTGATTTTCAGATACTCTTCAAATTCAGTGGATACATTTTTTTTTTCAAACTAATCATTCTTGTTTTATTCTTTACTTATTGACTAATTTTAAGTACCACTGCAAAATACGCGGTCATGGTCAGGGTCAAGTAAAAGGGCTCAATTAAAAAGGAATGGGAAAAAAAAACTGTTGAAGTCAAAATGAAAACTTTGAAAGTTTTGAAACTCCCACAATCATGACCACTTTAAAAGATTAGAGGAGCGACTGCCTGTAATGAAAAGGGGGGCATTTAAACCTCTACACAAAACTGTGCAACTTGAATTAGCAGTGCCGTGAAGATGAATTCCTGGACTTCAGTGTTTTTCCTATTTTAAGAACAAATGTCTAAATGAAATATTTAATTTGGATTTTGTGAGAGACCAACAGAAAAACTGAGATAATTGTGAAGTGGAAGAAAATTGAATTTGCATAAATAAAAAAGTGAAAAAATATACTTGTGTTTTTAATCTTCTTTACCCTAATGCCCCTAAATAAAATTCCAGTCAACCAATTGCCGTCACAAGTTGCCTAATTATAGTCCTGAGTATTGCTAATGTCAGTAAAAATAGTTATTTTGTGGAGGATCGAGACGTTTGTTACAAAACACTAGTGAACAAAGAGAAATAATCAAGACATAGCAAGACAGCAGATAGATTTAAAGCGGGGAAATTTCCTAAAATATCTCAAGCTTTTAATGTGTCATGGAGAATAGTTCAATTAATCATCCAAAAAGAAAAGAGTATGACACACTAACATTATGGAAGATCTATTAAAGAAAAGGTCCAAAAAAGTCCTGTTTGAAGTTTCCCACCAACCATGTTTGAGACAAAGAAAACACACGGAAGAAAATGCAGTTTGCTTTAAAACTAACACTCAGCACATGGTGGTGTCAGAATAATGCTGCATAAATAAATATGCAGCATTGGGTAATAATTGATGAGATAATTAATTATACCGACTGTGGGGCGACTGTGGCTCTGTGGGAAGAGTAGTTGTCTTGTGATCGGAAGGTTGTAGGTTCAATTCCAGCTTCCTCCTGCCCCATGTCGATGTGCCCTTGGGCAAGGCACTTAACCCCAA